>APFE030001840.1:85383-95539 GCA_000404065.3 Pinus taeda | reverse complement strand
TCTTGTTCCTTTTCTTCCTCCTCTTCACAATCTATGTAGAATAATTTCTTCTCATCACACTTATGACCTTTAGTGTATCTTCTATCAGAACTGTAACAAAGCCATTTTTCTCTTTTTTCTTCCAATTTTTGTGGTGTCAACCTTGTAGGTTGTGGAAGGCTAGGGGCAACAACACTTCCATCTTTATAGTTGAGTGGTAGGCTTCCTGGTTGCCATAATTTTTCTTTCCATTTTTCTTGCTAACCTGAATGCCTTCTCCAATTTATTAGGTTCCCAAAGCCGAACCTCATGTTGGATATTATCCTTTAAAGTCCCTATGAACACATCAATCCTATGCTCCTCTGGTATATATTTTACCCTTATGTTCAATTTTTGGAAGTCCTCAATGTGCTCCATCATTGAACCCTTTTGTTTGATATTTATCAATTGGCTAAAAAAGGTGTTCTTTTTGTATCCTCATAACGTGCTATCATTTCTTCCATAAAAATTGCCCAAGTGACAATTTGTTTACGAGATCAAATCCATCTATACCATACAAACTGATTTGGTTCCAAATATAAAGTTACAATACATACCTTTTGTGTATTTTGCACATTATGGAGATCGAAAAATTGCTCCATATGTAGTATCCATGTTCCGGGATCCTTGCCATCAAACTTCCTCATATTGATTTTTTGAACATTGTGGGTCTTCAATCCAACATTAGAGTCTATTAAATCATTATTAACATTTCTTTTGTTCTCATCATGAGTTTCCTTTACTACCCTTTCACCATTAGTGACCATTTCTTGTAGCAACTTATTCAAATTTATCTTTAATTCTTCCATCTTATCATCCATGCCATTCATCTTAGCATCCATGCCATCCATATTAGCTTCCATGCCATCCATATTAACTTGAATGACATTCATATTGGCTTCCACACCATTCATATTGGCTTCATTTACCTTTAGTGAGAATAAAATTTGTTGTACTTGGTCTTGTAATTTTGATATATCATGTTGCATTTCTTCCTCTTCTTCACGAGTCATGCTAGAGATTTCAAGTTGCTTACTAGGTGTTTCCATTTTCTTTCTTCAGGGAATTAATTAATGATAATAATTCTTCACTATTCCCTTTGAATTCCTTCAAACTAATTTTTCAAACCAATCTTATGCAAAATTAAAAAAAAACTACCACCTTTTTTTCACTTTGTAAGAGCTCGATATTGAATCTGTTATATCTCTGTAACTATAGATCTTGAATATCTAAAATCTAATCTTGCAGTAGCCCTTTGAGTCCTCTTTCTAACCCCACAAGTCTGATCAAGATTGGATTCTCCAAGGAAGAGTTATGCCAAATCTCCCAAAGTGACCTGATTATAGACTAGTTCAGTAGAGCAAACTTGTACAACGTGCCACTGTTTCGACCTTAGTACCCAAAACTGATACACAGAAAACTACAGGCCGTCCTCTTTCTGAAACTTCTTACGAAATTTCAATCTGATGCTCAAAACAAAAGTTATGACAATTTTCCCATGGTCACTTGTTTGGAATGTAATTCAGGATTCTGCAAAAATCCTAACATCCTCAGACCATATCTCCACAAATATAGTGAGACAATCTCTGGCATTTGGACCCAACCCGAAGTTCAAAATGATTTTAGCTCAAATGGTTTTTTCTTGGTAGCTTCTGAAACGTCGTAGAAAAAAAGTTATAGCGAAAATGCCACAATGACCTGTTTGGAGTAGCGAAACCCTAGAATCCAAAGCTCTAATACCAAATGTTAGAAACCAACTCACAAAAAGATAGAAAAGATAGATCAACGCCTTAGAATTCAGCTTCTTCGAGGGGGTAACCTATTTTACATTACACAAATGAATAATTATTGGTTGATACAAATGACTAAACCTCCTATATATAGGAGTCTAAGGGGTCACAATATAATGAAGTCGACATAACAGTAATAACATAAGGGCACAAAAATAACAATAGTGGGTTTCTATGGGGCATACTAATAACAATATGGGGACAATAGGGGCATAATAATAATAATAAGGGATACAATGACAATAGTAATGGGGGAATCACTAGTATTATAGGGGCCTGACACTTACCTTGTCATATTAATGCCAAGCCACATGTCAACTACATGTTCCAATATTAAGACAATCATATCTATCATTTGAAACCAACTTTTACCAAGACTAATAATCATGTCATAATACATAGTCAACTCATAGTCATTAGACCTAATGCTACAAATGCCACATATTACACTCAAGTACATGTCAGCTATCTCAACACATATGTTTGAGTAAAACCATCTTAAAACAAGATCATTTATTGATGCAATCTTATAGACACATACTCATATCATGCGATTAATCAAACATTTAACAACAGATAGATGACATAATAGACACCAACACTCAAACACATAATAGACAACATAATCAAACTTTCATGCACAAAGTAGATGACACAAGCAAGCTCATACCTTAATGTATCTTAGGGGAGGCTATCTTGTCTGCACAATCAATCTAGTTAGCATGATATAACTTCAAAACACATCATCTCAAGAAAAAATAAGACATGATATCCATAAAAGTAACTAAGTAATATGTTCACATCATAACCTCATAAACATTTGTCATTCATGCATAACAGTCACATATGTACGATCAGTCTAGATTAGTACAACACAATGTCACAAATAAGTTGAACCATACCTGAATGTCATAACCCTAACCATCTGCATAGGCCAATCCAATTTAGCATGATACATATAACATCAAGATATTAATGCTATAACCCTAATCATCAAGTTAACTAACATATAACAACAACAAGTTAACATATAAAATGATCACCAACAACATATAACATAATCATTGAGCTAACTAAAAGTTAACATATAACTTATTCATCAACAACATATAACGTAATCATCAAGTTAGCTAACATAAAAAAACAACAACAATGCATACAACCACAGGTTACTATCATTCATGACTATCTGACACATGTGTATATAACTACACTGACCAACTAGAATTTATCATATATGTAACCATAACATCAATAGAATAAAAGACATACACATAACAGTAATGCATATAACAATCCTTAACTTACATATCTGCATGCCCAACATACAAACCTGTATGACGACATGCTCTTGCCTCAAGGTAAAATGTTGCAACTTCACCTTGATGGTCAACATCTCCTACTTTATCTCAACCAACTCATTTGCATCATAACATACCAATAACATCATGATGACCTAATTGCATACAATGACCCACAATGCATGTCTAACCAACCATACATGCATAACCATAACCATGCCAATGCATGCATAACAACATATAGATAATGACATCCATAACAAATGCATATACAACCAACATGCATTCATGACTAACGCATCCCATTACAACATCATCAACTTCCACATGGCGACACAATGACAGCAATGACCACCACTATGCATACACAATAAGCACATAGTCCATAAACATAAAGTAAACATGTGCAACTAACATGTATGCATGACAAACACATTATGCCCCTCCAGTCCAAGGGTTGAACCATGCTCTGATACCTCTCTGTGGTATCAGATATGACCCAAGGAGAGCACAACCCACTCTGATACCACTATGTGGTATCAGATATGACCCAAAGAGAGCGCAAGCTGCTCTGATACCACTTTGTAGCACCCTCATCCCACAGCTACCTAAGTAATCAGCCAATCAAGGTAAATATGTGACGAGAGGCCCCTATAATGGGATTCAACCTCCTAAATCACCTTAAGGAAGTGGAATCGACGGAAACACACCACACAAACCTTCCACATCAACAAAAAAACTTCTAGGAGTCATCCCAACCACTCAAGTAACCAAACCTGAGACCAACTAAATTTTTAAAGAGTAAAACCCCTGGACACTCCCTTAATATGCCTAAGGGTGCATCTAGGAGGCTCCAGAATCTCCCAAAATAAAGGCAAGGGAGATTTCGGGTAAATTTCCCCCCAGATCTGTGCCTGTGACTCCAGGATTTGTGCCACTTTTCAAGCCCATAATCTAGGCCACTAACCAGAAATACCTGTAGCTTTTAGAATCCATAATTTACATGACAACAAGACTTGAAAACCAAACACTGGCTCTAGGACTAGGCCTGACCATCCCCAACCGGGACTAACATTCTATCCAACACTTGGCATCAATGCAATCTACAGGACATGAATACAAGACATAGTAGAAATGAATGATAACTCATATGAGACTTGACAAGAAGGATCATCACCCTCTTCCCTTAAAATTTTTGACATTAATTAGGTCTTGCATCCATTATCCTTTCAGTTACAAGTAAATACATGAAATAACCATGACTATAACCATGCTTATAACCGACATTAAACCATGTAAATTACAATGAGATAACAACCATTAAGGCCACATGATAACTAGTACAAAAGTAAGATAACTTATATTTTATTAAACATAGGAAAGAGCCAACGAGGTTCAGGACTTCCATGTACCACCCGACCATAGGCATGGCTGAACAAAAATTTTCTTTCAACCAGTCACCCTCGTCCCATATTCCAAGCATGAATGTTGAATCTCATGGATAAACGAATCCAAAAAAAACCAAGGGAATCTTGAGGTTAAACCACCTCCACCCTCACCAAACTGTGATCTCACCAAAACCGACACCGAGATCACAAAACCAAACCGAGCTTGGAATGCCTCCGGATTCCATCACTATCCTTGAGGAAATTTCTGTCTCCTTGTCTCTTAGGCTTTACTGCAATCCTCGCCAGATCATTAGGCCCTAAACTGAGACTCCACCCTCAGGCTTTACCAGGTATCCCACCAAAATCGTTCAAGGGATTCCTAGGCCTTTGGGAATTTTCCTAAGACCCCCTCCACCCCATATTTTGAAATCATCTGACAATTCCCAAGAACAAAACCAAGAAACAATACCATCAAACCATGCTATCTAGAAAAAGGAAAGGCAAGGCTGAAAACCATTGTCATAACCCAACAAGACTATGCCACCGACAGTTAGAGAACCAAATACCAACATACAAAGCTATGCATGTCAAAACCAACTAGGAAATCACATATGTAGTATGTTACCTCCAATTATTCTTGTTGAAGTTGCTTGATCCTACACTTTCTTGCTTTCTCTTTGATTTACTTTATTTTCCTTGTCCTTCCTTTGCTTGATTTTCCCTTCCTTTCTCCAAAGCTAGAATGCTCCAAGAAAACTCTGAGTGTCCAAGATTGAGTGAGAGAGAGAATAATGAGAGCTCCAAAACTAAACTGGCAAAAGGTTACACTGACCAAGCCTCAAAAATGGCTTTCCAACTGATCCTCATAATCCTTTTTCTCAATGGGGCCTCTATTTCATCAATTTCCATTATTTTCCTTCATTTTCCTTCTCACATGCAAATTGTGACCTTTCACCTTCCTTTTCTCCTAATTTCCATTATTTTCATAAATAAATGTGTCAAAAATGCCATTTTTCCTTTCCAAATCCTTTTCCATTGCCTTTGCCAATTTTCTTAGCCATAATAAATCATTGAACACCCACACTAGGATGTCTTTCTCAACATTCATCTTGGAATACATGTCCCATGACCGTGGTCTTGTATATCTTTACATGAATTTTTAACCAGGGTTGTTACAAGTATAGACAATGCCATAGTGTATTGCGATGGAAGATGGATAGAACGGGAGCGGAAGTAGGTTAGGGAGGATAGGAGGTTATAGGTTATTTGGGGATTCTAGATGGGAAGTGGTATCCTCACTTGACTTACTTAAATTGAATACTACAATCTTTCTCATTTTTTCATGCTTATTTTTCATATTGCATCTTAACTACGTGTATCCTCTTGAATGTAACTTCAGGATGAATCTTTTTGGAGGAGGGTTGTATGTAATGCCCCTACTTGATCTTATTATCTTACATTTTGTTAATAACCTATTGGTTGAATGATTGTTCTTTTGCTTGATTATGATAAGTATTATTAGTATACGTATAATGTATGGTGTAGGAATTTGTAGGGTAAGTTCCTGTTAGGTCCCTATAATACTAGTGATTACCCCATTACTATTGTAGTTGTACCCCTTATTAATATTGTTGTGCCCCTATTGTCCCCATATTGTTATTACTGTGCCCCATAGAATCCCTCTACTGTTATTTTTGTGCCTTTATATTATTATTGTTAGGCCAACTGGGTTATATTGTGACTCCTTAGACTCCTATATATAGAAAGGAGGTTTTGTCATTGTGAATCATAAAAGAATCATTCATTTGTGTAATGTAAAGGAGGTTTCCCCATCGAAGAGGCTGAATTCTAAGGTGTTGATCTATCTTTTTTATCTTTTTGTGAGCTAGTTTCATAACATTTGGTATTAGAGCTTTGGATTCTAGGGTTTCACTGCTCCAAATAGGTCATTGTGGCATTTTTTATATAACTTTTTTTTTTTTTTCTGCGATGTTTCAGAAACGGAAAAAAGTCAATTTGAGATGAAATCGCACTGAACCTCGGGTCTGAATTTCAGAGCTTTTCGCGCTATATTTGTGGAGATATGATATGAGGAAGTTGGTCTTTTTGCAGACTCCTGAATTACATTCCAAACAGGTGATCTAGGGAAAATCGTCATAACTTTCTTTTTGAGCATCGGATTGAAACTTCGTAAGAAGGTACAAAAAGAGGATGAACTGTAATTTCTTGTATATATATTTTCAAACCCAAAGGTTGAAACAGGGACATGTGGCACATCGTACAAGTTCGCTCTACTGAACTAGTCTATAATAAGGTCATTGTGGGAGATTTGACATAACTCTTCCTTGGAGAATCCAATTGGGATCAGATAGGTGGCACTGGAAAGAGGACAGAGAGAGCTACTGCAGATCTCAATTTCAAAATTGGATGATCCAAAATTATAGAGATACATCAAAGGCAACATCGAGCACCTACAAAGTGAAAAAAGGTGTGTAGATTTTTTTAAATTTTTGCTTAAGCTTGGTTTGAAATATTATTTTGAAGGAATTCAAAGGGCATAGTAGAGCATTATTATCGGTAACTGAAGCCCCGAGGAAAGAAAATGCAAACACCTAGTAAGCAACCTGAAAGCTCTAGCATGAGTCATGAAGAAGAGGAAGAAATGCTACATGATATATCAAAATTACAAGACCAAGTGCAACAAATTTCACTCTCACAAAAGCTAACAGAAGCTAAGATAAATGGCGTGGAATCTAAGATAAAGGGCGTGGAAGTTGAGGTGATTGGCATGGAAGCTAAGATTGATGATTTGAAGATAGATTTGAAGATAGATTTGACAAATTTTCTACAATAAATACTTACTAATGGTGAAAGGGTAGCAAAGGAAACTCATGATGTGAACAAAATAAATGTTAATCATGATTTCATAGACTCTAATGTTGGATCAAAGACCGACCATATTCCAAAAATCGATATGAGGAAGTTTGATGGCAAGGATCCCGCAACATGGATATTACAGATGGAGAAAATTTTCGATCTCAATAATGTGCAAAACACACAAAAGGTACGTAGTGCAACTTTATATTTGGAACCAAATCAGTTTGTATGGTATCAATGGCTTTTCTCTCGTAAACAAATTATCACTTGGGTAATTTTTAAGGAAGAATTGACAGCACATTATGATGATACAAAAAGAAACACTTTTTTTAGCCAATTGATAAGTCTCAAACAAAAGGGTTCAATAATGGAGCACATTGAGGAGTTCCAAAAATTGAACATAAGGGTAAAAGATATTCTAGAGGAGCACAAGATTGATGTGTTCATAGCATCTTTAAAGGATAATATCCAACATGATGTTCGCCTTTGGGAACCTGATTCATTAGAGAAGGCATTCAGGTTAGCAAAATGGAAAGCAAAATTATGTGAACCAGGAAGCATACCACTCACAACTGTAAAGATGGAAGTGTTGTTGCCCCTAGTCTTCCACAACCTATAAGGTTGACACCACAACAATGGAAGAAAAAAGAGAAAAAGGGATTTGTTACAATTGTGATAGAAAAAACACTAAAGGTCCTAGATGTGCTGAGAAGAAATTATTCTACATAGATTGTGAAGAGGAAGACGAAAAGAAGCAAGAAAGGTCAAAAGAAGAGGATATACTCCGGGAACAAAGCCTAGATAAAGAAGAAATGAATCTGACCATATCTTGTAATGCATTGGTTGGAATTGCCACTCCTCAAACCATCAAGCTAGTAGGATAAATCAAGAGAAAAAGGTAATAGTGTTGATTGATTCAGGATGTACCCACAATTTTATTCATTGTAAGGTAGCAAAAGAATTGAATTGCTTCCTATATCCAGCACCAGAGTGTCAAGTGATGGTTGCAAATGGAGGAACAATAAATTTCTCTGGAAAGTGCCATAAAATCAAGCTATCCATGGGAGAATATGTATTGACTAGCCCAATGCTTTCCATTCCAATGGGAGGCATTGATGTTGTACTAGGAGTCCAATGGCTACAACCATTGGGTACAATAGCTTTTAATTTTCAAGAACATTTCATGAAATTTTCTATGGAAGGAAAGGAAGTTGAATTAAGTGGTATTGCAGGGAAACCAAGAAAGATAATAAGCTCTAACGGTATGACAAAGCTTCTAAAAAAGGAACGAAGAGGTGTAATTGCACAATTATGTTAACTAGATGTTTCCACATCGAAATCATCTATTTCTCCAAATCTCAAAAAAGTCTTGGACAATCATTCCAAGGTATTTGAGACTCCCAAAGGTCTCCCACCTATTCGTGATCATGATCATGCTATTCATCTGATTCCAGGAAGTGTTCCTCCAAACATCAAGACGTATAGATATCCCTATGCCCAAAAGAGTGAAATTGAACATATGGTTGCAGAAATGCTAGAGCCTGGTATAATTCAACCTAGTCAAAGTTCTTCTCTGCTCCAGTAGTATTGGTGCACAAGAACGATGGATCATGGTGGATGTGTCTGGATTATAGGGAGCTAAGCAAGCTCACTATTAAAGATAAGTTTCCCATTCCTGTCATTGATGAATTACTGGATGAATTGCATGGATCAATTTACTTCACTAAGTTGGATCTTCATTCAGGATATCATCAAATCAGAATGAAGACTGAAGACATTCCGAAACAACATTTAGAACTCATGAGGGTCATTATGAATTTTTGGTCATGCCTTTTGGCCTTACCAATGCACCTTCTACATTTCAAGGTTTGATGAATTCCATTTTCAACCCCTTCCTTAGAAAATTTGTGTTAGTATTTTTTGATGATATACTAATCTACAACAAGTCTTGGAAGGATCATGTTCAACA
This sequence comes from Pinus taeda, assembly GCA_000404065.3. Taxonomy (NCBI): domain Eukaryota; kingdom Viridiplantae; phylum Streptophyta; class Pinopsida; order Pinales; family Pinaceae; genus Pinus; species Pinus taeda. The sequence continues at coordinate 86,196 of APFE030001840.1, read as the reverse complement.
TGTTGACAGGGTGCTCAAACTATTGGAGGAGAAACAATTATATGCAAAAAACTCCAAATGTTTCTTTGGAGTACAAGAGGTAGAATATCTGGGTCATATTGTACCTCATGAAGGTGTTAAGGTAGACCCTTGCAAAATTAAAGCCATTAAGGAATGGCAAATCCCCACATCCATAAAGCATTTGCGAGGATTTCTCAAGTTGAGAAGGTATTATTCCAAGTTTGTTAAGAATTATGGGAGAATAGCAGCACCTCTAACAACATTATTGAAGAAAGATGCATTTTCATTGACTCCAAAAGCAACAAAGGCCTTCGAACATCTTAAAGCAATGTGCTAAGCACCAGTCTTAGCTACACCGGACTTCACAAAAGCCTTTATTGTGGAATGTGATGCTTCAGGAAATGGAAATAGTGATATTTTAATGCAAGATGAAAGACCCATTGCTTTTGAAAGTCGTCCAGTCAAGGGAAAGTTTTTACACAAAGCTATTTATGAGAAGGAAATGTTGGAAATACTACATGCACTTAAGAAATCGACCCTACCTAATGGGAAGACACTTCAAGGTAAAAACAGATCATGATAGCCTTAAATACTTTTTAGAACAAAGATTATCCTCTGAAGAGCAACAAAGGTGGGTCACAAAGATGTTGGGTTATGACTTTGAAATCATCTACAAAAAAGGGAAGCAAAATGTGGTGGCAGATGCACTCTCAAGAAAGGATGAGGATGTGGAAGCATTGTTGTGCGCCATTTCTATTATCCAACCAGATTGGATAAATGAAGCCAGGGAGGAATGGAAGAATGACGAAGAAG
>APFE030001840.1:32307-69974 GCA_000404065.3 Pinus taeda | reverse complement strand
GGCCAGGGTTTTGGCCAAGGATAATGAAATTTCATTATGATTGGGTTTTTCCCCAGATTTGGGGTTTTCCCAGATAAACATGTGTATTTATGTGTTTATGGTTATTATTGGTTAATTTTATATTTATTCCTCTCGGTAATTAATTTATGTTCTTGGGTAAATTTCTTAACATGAAAGGTATAGATCCGGTAATAAAAAAACAGAGAGCTAAATAAATCGAAATAAATAGAGAGATGAATAACTAGAACTCAAAATAAAAACTGTATACCACCAGATCTTAAAAATGGCGTAGCTAGGGCTACCATAAACCTTTTTGCATGAAACGAAAGGGGTTCCTCACTGGAATAGATGCTCCTAACACAATAGAATAGTCCTCTCATCCCAAAAGCAATCAGAAATAGTAGATCTAGGAAACGACAGTTGGATGGAGTTGTACCAGCTTCAGATTTGGATCCCCAATAGATGCAACCCTCAAATAGCTCTGATACCATGTAGTAATTTACAGGGTAAGTTCCTCATATAGAACACCAAAGGGCACTGCTCACAAACAGATCACAAATTAATACACCAATATTCTTGACGTGGTTAAAACCCTCAAAGAGGGAAATAGTCCACAGCCTGAGCCAACGCGACCACTTCAGGGAATTTATTAATAAAAGAAATAAAATTTAGATAAGCTTCTCTCATGAGCGTTACCCTACAAATGACCTTCCATGCCCTTTAAATAGAGGTCATGGACCAATTCAGTGTTAAGCCATGGATCAAGCATCAGTAATATCGATGAGAGAATGAACTGTTGTATCACTTCATGTCTAGAACAAAATGTGACCGTCGGATTGTAAGTTACAAATGTACATAGTAAAGAAACACACTTTACCTAACTCTACAATAGACCAAGTTATACTTAACTATTTCCTATGTGTCGGAATATCCTAACATATGGCACATATGCTAGCTACATAGCCACATGAATACACTAGTATTTTGTAGCTTATTATACTAGATAATTAACTAACAGTTAAAATTGATTAGTGAATAAGCTATGATTAACCATAAGTATGATTAATTATCAAGCTTATGGTTATTCTTATGCTTTCTTAATAGTTAAGCTTGATTAGTGCTTACTTAACCATTAATCTTGAAAAAAAATTATAACTAATAAATTATATTTAAACATGATTATTTAATATTTAATTGATTAGATTCTTGTGAATCCATAAGTTTCACTGACAGGATTAAATATTAGTATTTTATTAATATTTTACTTGTTTATTTATTATTTTATTATTTATTGCTCCTCGGTCTAACAAGTTATTCCCTTGAATTAATTCGAGGATAAAGGAGAGTAGGATGGGCTCAAGGAAAGACATGGGGGGGGAGGAGGTCAAGGGGGTTGATTATTTTGGTTTTTCTTGGGGGGTTGGCTTGGGGTCATGTGGAAGGAAGGGAGAGAGGGAGACAAGAGAGGAGGGAAGAAATCAGAATAACTTAAAATTAGACTTAAACAATGAATTTTGTAGTTGGAAGGGTGTTGGATAAGTTTTGAACAAACTATGACCGTGGTTGGACTAAGACTTGGAGGCCTAGGGAAATTGTGGACATTCCTTGGTTTAGAAATTTGGATAAAATTTCCTAGTTAGCAAGGTGGCATATTTAGTAGGATTGTCCCAAGAAGAGCACAACAACTCAACTATCGTAACCAAGCATTCTTCTTCTTATTGTTTAATTTATATAAATTGCTATAAATAAAATTCTTTACATGTTTTTAATGTTTTTTAAATTGCTAAGAAATTTAATATAATATATATATATATATAATAGATATATATATAGTATATAAAATTAATGGTTAAAGGCCTTAGGATGGTTCCATTACATTCTAATATTACATACTTAAGTGAATATATCCCTAATCCATGATGATTTTATTTTCTTCAATAAATTTATATATGATAACTTTCCTTTTCTTCTAACAATAACGTGCCCACAAACGTTTTGATTTTATTTCCTATGATTTTGAGATGTTTATTGGACTTGTTTCCTTTGAAGTTAGACATAAAAGGGAATCTTTTATCCACTTTCAATTATTCCTCGTTTGTGTTTTTTTCCAAGATTTTTATAAAATCTTTCTTAATATAGTTTAAGAAAATGAGATAAATTATTAAAGAATATTGATCCATCTACGAAAATTATTAAGAATGTAAGAAAAAAAGCCTAATCTTCAATCAAAGCTAAATCTTATAATTATTACTAAATTTGATTAGTAAATAAGTAAATTTTTTCTGTTAGTGTTCTAGTGGTTAAGGGTAGCATCACTAAGCATGTTATAAATATGGTTAATTATGACTAAGCATTATCAATATAGATAATTGCAAAATGTGAAACATTATTAATACAAATGATTGGTGTATGGTAGGGATTTAATCTCCATGGAATATTTTAAAATATTCTTAGTAATATTTTTTCCCTAAGGAAAAATCGTAATTTCCATTAAAAAAATAGTGAAAATTAGATACTGTAGATAATATAAAGCATATCCAAAATAAGTAATTTTTGTACACTAAAAACAAAACACTCTAATATCAATAAAACCGATCATTGGTTGGTGCCCCAAAAGGCAAGCTAAAAACTAAAAAAACACCAAATTACCCTTTTCTACCCTTCTTTTTCTCCACTTTGCACCAACCTTTAGAGTTGGGAGTAGAAGTTACAATAGCCATTTGATTCTTTGCCTTATTTACAAATATTTCTTTATCAAAATCGGAACTCTACAATGCATGAATTAGTTTTGTGCCAATTGCCTCTCTTTTAGAGATAGTCTTCTCATTCTATTGCTGGTACTTGTAGTCGTTGTTGTGTTGGGCGAGATTGGGGTCATCATTCCTACCTGCTCAACTTCTTTCCGCACAATGACTTCCTGGGAATTATGATCTACATTATTGATAGTGTTGTCTAGATTTTGTTCTTCCTCTACTTCAATATATTGTGGAATGTATAATTGTCAACTCTTTGGCTTTTGATCTTGTCTCTTTTTTCTTTTGGACTCTTTTTTTCCCTAAGGGCACGAATTTTGCAAGTGTCTAGTTTGTAGACAAATACGACATCTGGATGTTGTATTTTCAAAATATAGTGGTTGGGGCCATTAAATATTATTATGAATCATGATAATATGACTGGAAAAACCTTTACTAAGGTCCACCTCTATACATATCCTAGCAAAAGTGAAAATTCCTTTTATTACTTCTCTACATCCACCTTTAAGAACTTACCTAGTGAGTTGTCGATTCCTTCTAAAACATTATGATGCTAGAAATGCAATGGGATGTTATGCAATCTGACCAATAATGGAATTTTGGATGCCACCATTGTATTAGCATCAAAACCCGAAAGACATGTGTTGTAGCAGCTACAACCACCCTCCAAAATATTGCTTATGCTTTGTTTTGGAGCCTCCCTTCTAAATTGCAGTGGCTCATCTTATACTGATTTAGGTACTTGCGCTTTGATTGAGCCTCATCCTTTGCATATTGGCTTGTGTTTGCTTACTTGTTTTAGTTTCTAACCCACAAGCCGATCCCTTGACTTAGTTTTCATCTAGTTCCGGGGTTGCCTTAGAGAACTGTGCAATCCTTGAGGGCAACAAACCTTGCTCTCAGGAATTGCACAGTCCAAGCTGAAAGTGAGCCTTGAGCTCAAGAATTGCACAGTACTAGTTGACAACCAACCTTGAGCTAGGAAATTGTGTAGATCATAAGAGGCGGGCGAGAGCCACTCAACCCACAAATTGCGTAGAAGCCTTTCTTCTCAGAAGATGCTTAGTGCATGAACCAAAGAGTTGCCTAGTCCTTCCCATAACCACACAATCTCTTGGGGAAATGCATGGAATTCTTCCCAAAAAAAAAAAAAAGAAAGGAGAATCCCTAGGAAGTAGGGATCTATTATTAGTTTCCCGAAGGTGGCACATTGCTATCCTCAGAAGTTTCTGCCAAGTGTCGCTCTTGTCCTTTATCTCAGGCATGTGCGTCATAAATTCCAATGGATGCCTCTAAGTCTCATTTTTACATTCAATCATTAAGCTATAGAATTCCCAATGAGATCAAGGAGCCTTCAGAGCATTGTCATTGCTTTTTTGGGTGAGTTTTTCTTTTATCATATTTTGCTGCTTTTTTTGTCACTTTTTGTTGTTTACTCTGTGTGAGTGTTGCCTCACTTGTTTATTTGCATGACAGTTGGAATTTAAACTATTTTTTAATTTGTAGAAGTGTTGTTTCAATATTTAGATTTTCTTTCCCAAGTGTCGCATGAGTTTTCCCGTTTTTGCACCAATAGTCGTCATTATGGTGACTCTCTTCACATGCTTCGTTTTCCTTCAGTTTAATTAATTGCTGCACTTGTTTCACATGCATGCATCTACACTCAACCTCACACCATCTTTCAAATCCAATTGTTTTCACACTCCCTTGGGAAGATATGGGTTCCCCTTGCTTGGATCTCAAATTTCATTGTATGCACTACGCAATCTGGGAGCTCAATGCCTTTGCCTTAGCTTCTGGAATTGCATAGAGCCTGTCCTAGTATGGATCCAACTGTGCACAACATAGTTCCAGGAGTCAGTCTCCTAGCTTGGCCGCTAAGATTGTGCAATGCGCACTCTCTCTCAATCCTTGGTCTAGACTGAACTGTACATTACACAGTTCCAATCATTAATCTTCCACACTAACTACTAGGACTGCACAGTTACCACAATCAGTCAGTCACCCCTGTCAATCAAAATTGCGCAATTCCTCTCATCAGGTGCCCTGATTGCTTTTTTATCATGCTATGAAGTTAGATTTGCAAGAGCTAATGTTTGATGAGTGTCCTTTATTTGTCACAGGTACCACACTCGCGAAGCACTTCTCTCCGACATGCATTGTACCATGGCACCAAAGAGAGCTGCTTCAAGAGAGACCATTGAAAGACGTACTGGGGAAGCACTAGTTAACTTGCCAGTATATGCAGACAATCAACTGTTCGTAGGAAAGGAGTCAAAACTAACATGTTAGGGAGTCCAACAAAAATAGAAAAAGCAACAATCCAATATAAGATCATGGAAAGAGGAAGTTGCTGACATAATAGAGGGAGAACAAAGCTGCAGAGTGATAGTGGAGTCAATATTCATGTAGGAAGCTTTGGCGACATAAGCAAAGGGAAGTAGAGGACATAGACAACAAACTGTACTTAAAGAAAAAAGAAGAGCTTGCATGTAGAAGAACTAAGATTACAGAGAGAAGAACAAGAACCGAAGGAAGAACAAGAGTTGAGGAGGAAAGAACATGAAGAGAAGAAAAAATAGGAAGAAGAACAAAGGCAAGGTGCGATGATGGAGGAACTAGGGCCCATATAGGTCGAAGAGTTGGAATATCTAGAAGCGAGGGACGACATTCATCAAGGAAAGGGTGATACTGTCAGACACCAAGAAACATCCAATAACCATTGCCCAAGCTCTTGGCCTACACAGGAGAAACAAACTCAAATTTTCAGTACCTGATAGCTGAGAATGAACAGCTAGCAAAGAAGTTGCAGGCTACCAGGAAAGAGGCAGAGTAACTCCGAGCATCAACGCATAATGCAGTTTCTATGATTGGGGAGATGAGGAAAGAGATACTCATTGAAGTATTAACACTTGAGAGTACCATGCGAAAGTTGTATGAAAAATCTGTCATCGTGCATAAAGTATTTGTTCATGTGCATGACCTACAACAGTGGAGAAAAGAGTTTGTTAAACCTCTCAAAAACATATATGCTTCCATCGCCCATGTGTGAGAATGGACAATGCAGTACAAAGGGGCCCCCACTTCACATAACCAAGAAAATGAAGCCACATGTAGAGCTAGAGAAAGCAAAGGTCCAGATGTTGGTCCAGAATTACAAACAAGTCGCCCCATTCATTAACAACATATAGGCCTCATATGCATGGTTGTATGAAAGTTTGGATGTTATGGTGAAAACACACGGGATCCCACCAATCGGTTCTCTCACTAAGGCTAAACCAAAGAACTAAGCTCGGCTAGAGATCGATGAGTACATGGAGAAGCTAAGATGAGAGGTCACCAGGGAAGACTTATAGCTGAGTGCACATAACATGCATAAGTACATTGGTGGTTCCGTCATGGTCAACACCATGCTGCACATGCTTCAGAACGAGTTGGATACAAGTTCCAAGAACATATGCCCATATGCTATGGATGCAAGAGTCTGCTATCAGAAAGAAACCATCAAGCATTTTCGGGACATCATCATGCAGTATCAAGCTTGGCATCAATATGTAATTGAGAAGCACCAAGTAGATTTTTCCAAGTTGGTCTTTCCCAAAACTTCAGAGTCATAGTGTTTTGTCTTGTTACACTGTCTCTAGCCTATTCTGTCTTACATGGGTACATGTGGAAAATGTAATATTATTTTTAAATATGATGTAAGTGAAATTACAAGTGTCATTAGTGGAATGTGAAAGGTCATCATGTTATTTAATGAATTATTTGTAAAGAAGTTGAAGAGTTACGAGGGTAGTCAAAAAGGGAAATGTCAAGGGTCACCCCACCCTTTGTTATAAATATAACCTCATAACTCATAGAATAGGTTTTTGGAAGCCAAGCTTTTTGCTAGTCTCATGCTTAGAAAAGGGGGAGTATTCTGATGAACCTTGGTTTCTCCACAACGTAGAGAGAGTATACTTGTTTGGAGGAGCAAGTGTTCTTGACTATAATGTTCCACTATTGGGGTTAGTGGTCATCAATGGTGTATGTATGGATGGAAGTTTCACTCATAATAATAATATCAAAGCCAACGCACTTTCATTCATATGTTGTTATTGTAGTTGGACTATTCTGGTTGCTTTAGCATTGTATGTTGTTTAACTTATGCATTTTCTTATGAACTAATTTGTATGCAATTATACGAATCTTGTTGGATTTGTATTGTTGGATTAACCCATCACTTTAATTTGTGGAATATTTCACATTTTAGCTTGTGATGTCATTCCGATTGTGTGTCCCCTTCAAGCTGCGTACTATTAGAGGTTTCTAAGAGGCACACTTCCTTTTCCCCTTCGTGTGTCAAAACCTTCATGAATCACACTTGACTCTCCGCACAATCACACACTTACTCTCACCCAAATTTATCTTACTTACCTCTACGCGCTACAACGGTCAAGGAATTACACTACCACCCACTACTGGGACTCCTACTCCAAATAGTTTGACATCTACTTGGGACTTCTTATCGAGGAGATACCTTGCATGTTGGCATGTGCAACACCGTCAACATTTATAGCGCTAGAAGGAGGGCCACTTGAAAATACGAGCCCTTGAATTCTGTTTTGAATTTCTGCATGTCTTTCATGAATTCTGTCCAACTCACAACCCTGATGTGCTTCTCTAACTTTGCTGATTTCGATGTATCGACGAGCATTTGGATGACTTGTCCAAATATAAGTTCAATGGTGATAATGGAACATCCCTGTTCAGACACACAATTGCCTTTGTTGGCTTCTGTGACAGGCATGATGTCCCCTTGAATGATATTTCCTATGTGTTGTTCACTTTCATGTTTGAAGGGCACGCAAAGAAATGGTGTCATGCATTGTCGACAACCTCTATACACTCTTTTGATCACATGTTCAGAGAATTATGTCATGCTTTCATTCTGTATGATCCTAAAGGAATTAATAAAAAATATTTAAAATTGTGAAAATAACCTGACGAATCTCTTGAGCATTTTCATGACAATTTTTTTCATTACTGTTATCAATTTCCTGAAGATGAAGTTGACTGGAAATTTTTGGATGAAAGATTTCAATATCTTGTTCAAATTTTTGAGAATCCACATGAGGTAGAATATTTTGAACCTATCCCAACATACCTCGGTGTTGGAGCTTATAAATAAGAGATGGACAAGGTTATTGTCCCAAGTGACCCCCCATCCCCTTCTCATCTAGCTCTGTAGGTCAAGGTGGGAGAAGTTGAGAATCCACCCATTGATCTACCACCACCTCCTCGTACCCCACCTGCTCAGGAATTCTACGCGGATTTGGACTGTAACCCTGATGTTTGTCATGTAGTCTTATCTCCTCAGCCTCCGTCCTTTGGTTCCTTTGATCCTCCATATTTTGGTGTGTTGTGTTCATCAGTCTCAGATATCACATGTGATTTTCATGAGGATCAAATTCTGGACTAAGTTGGTGTTGAATAACCAACTTGCGCTATCATTTTTTATGAGTATGTGTGGGAATCTAAAAAATAAACTGTTGTGAAGAATGATCTCCTTCTATCCACAACTCTTCCGCTTTATCCTGACATCTTCAATGATTCTGCTATTTCTATTCCATCTTGTGAAATTTCATTTCCAATGTTTCTATTTCAATCATTCATAGGACACGTGGGATGTCAAATTTTCACTTGATTGCAAAGAGGATAAATCTATCTTCCTCGATCCACCTATTCTCTCATCTTACATTTCCCTAAACATAGAGGGTGAAATTTTTCATTTTTCATCACCCCCTCTTTATGATTCGTCATACCATGAGGATGTCAGTGTCTATCATCTTGAGTCTTTTGATTGTGGCTGCCATGATCTTTTCATTCATTCACCCAATCACGATTCTGATTTTTCTACTGTTGATCTTTCTAAGCCATCGGTCTTTGATGATCCATCATATGATGAATTGTAAACTCCTCAACTTGTCGAGGCACTTCAGCTTGAGCTGATGGTTATGTCAGGTTCTCATAGCCTTGAGGTTAGTTCCACTTCTGATCAAAAAATTCTTGAAATTTTCCATGCTCCTCATCACTCTGTTGTTTACACAGAAAATCAATCTACCTCATGGTTTTTGCATCCTCCACCAGAATTAAATGGTCCTATTGCTCATGCATTGGAGGAGTCGTACGTAGAGAGAAATATTGAGAAACAAAAATTTTCTTCTTTCTTTATGTTTTCTCGTTTGTCAATTTCGAAGGTGTGTACATGCTTGCCTTCCATGCGAAATGTGACAGGACACCATGATACATCCACAGAGTGCCTTTCATGTGATTTCAATTTTTCTTTTCAATGGATGCATTGAAGCTTCAAACATATTGGTTTTCATAGTTTTATCTTTCTTGTATGTTGGTTTGCTTGCATATCTTTCTTGTTGATCATTCTATCGCCTACATGGGCCAACCAATGCACCGATGGCTGCATTGGAAATATCACTTCACTTGAGTTGGCATATGCTCTATTTAGGTTAGGAGTAGGAGTAGTGTTTGATTTCTTGTTTATTTCTTGATTTTCTTACTTTGTTTTGCTTCTTTCCTTTGTTTGTTTGCTTTTGAACTTGTATGTTAGTTTCTGCATGAAACTATGCTTAGCTTCTTAAACAAGTAGGGTGAAATCCAAGAGGAAATTATACAACTATCAACACTTGGTTATCTTTCTATTCCCTCTCTTTATGTGAAACTTTCATTTCTTCTAGTTGATGATACCCTGATGGAATATATGTTCCTTTTAGAGAGATTCATGGTGGAATCACAATGCTTGCACTCTTAACTAATACCGCCTACTCTAATCAGTTTTATATATTCGGTTAACCCTTGTCAACTCAATCAAGTAGAGTAAGGAGAGGGAAAACCTTAACAAGTATTTCAAAGGTATTTATAAACATCCTTCTATGAAGGGACAACCTCTTCTACTCCCAATAAATCGAGATCCTTCTTCTACCTCATGAAATAAATAAGTGCCTATGCACAGTTCTACGAAAAAAATGAAAAAATGAAATAAAAGGTGAAAGAAGAGAAAGGCTTCCTATGCAGAGAGGTGAATCAAGTAGCTCTGCCAAGGTAATGTCCAGGCTTGATGGCAGCAAAGAAATTCTTGTGTTCCTAAAGCGACTCTGCTAGGGTATTGTCCAGGCCTGCTGGCAGTGGAGTAACACCAGATATGAAACTAAAACTTTGACAGTCTATATTACTTGTGCATTTATACCCCTCATCCCATATTGAAACAACTCAGTTGACTTGGATTGGTATGTGTGTTGTCGATAAAGAGAATGGTAGGGAATACATCTTTAACTCAAGCTAGTGAAGCAGCTATGATAATAAAAGAACTGAACAATACTTCCAAAAGATGCAAACTCGCTTTGCACGAGACAAGGTCCATACAGAGAGCTGGAGTTCTACAGTGTGTCACCAATGTTGTAGCGGCTACAACAATCCTCAAAATTTTTTCCTATGCCTCGTTTTGGAGCCTCCGTCCTAAATCACAACAACTCATCTTGCACTAATCCAAGTACTTGTGCTTTGATTGAACCTCATCCTTTACATCATGGCTTGTGTTTAATTACTTTTTTTACTTTCTAATCCACAAGCCAATCTCTTCACTTGGTTTTCATCTAGTTCTAGGCTTTCCTTAGATAAATTCGTTATCCTCGAGGGAAACCAACCTTTCTCTTGGGAATTGCGTAGTCCAAGCTGACAATGAGCTCTGATCTCAAGAATTGTGCAATGCTAGTTGATAACCAACCTTGAATTGGGAAATTGTGTAGAGCATAAGAGGCAACCCATAGCCACTTAGCCCAGAAATTGCATAGAAGACTTTCTACTTAGAAGTTGCTCAGTGCATGAGATAGAGAGTTGCCTAGTCCTTCCCATAACTATGAAATCTCTCCAAGCAATGCATGCTAATTTTCCCGAAAAAATAAAAATTCAAGAAGCATCCCTAGGAAGTAGGGATCTATTATTAGTTTCCTGAAGGTGGCACATTGCTATCCTAAGAAGTTTCCGCCAAGTGTCTCTCTTGTCCTTGATCTCAGGCATGTGCATCATAAAGTCAAATTTGCTCAATTATATGTAATGGATGCCTTTAGAGCTCATTTTCACATTTGATCATCAATCTCTATCATTCCCAAGAAGCTCAAGGAGCCTTCAGAGGATTGTCATCGCTTTTCCGGGTGAGTTTTGCTTTTATTGTCTTTTTTTGTTTTTTTCTGTTGCTTTTTATTATTTAGCTTGTGTGAGTGTTGTTTCACTTTTTTATTTGCATGAATATTGTTTTTTTAACTTGTAGAAGTGTTGTTTCAAGTTTTAGATTGTCATTCCCAAGTGTCGCATGATTTTTCCCATTTTTGTACCAATAGTCGCCATTGTGGTGAATCTCTTCACATGCTTCATGTTCCTTTAGTTTAATCAATTTCCTCACTTGTTTCACATGCATTCATCTACACTTATTCAGATATGCACTCATCCTAACACCATCTTTCAATTCTTCTTGTTTTCACACTTCCTTAAGAAGATTTGTGTTCCCCTTGCCTGGATCTCACAATTCATTGCATGCACGGTGCAATCTGGGAGCTCAAGGCCTCTGCCTTCACTTATGTAATTGCAAAAATCCTATTCTTGTATGGATCCAACTACACACTACGCAGTTCTAGGAGCTAGTATCCCAGCTTGGCCACCGAGAATGCGCAATGCATAATGTCTCCCAGGCCTTGGCCTAGACTGAACTGCGCATTGCGTAGTTCCAATAATCAAGCTTCCACATTGACTGTTGGACTATGTAGTGCATAGTTCCCATAGTCATTCAGTGAAAATTGCGTAATCCCTCTCATCAGATGCCATGATTGTTGCTTGATCATGCTGTGAAGTTAGATTTGCAAGAGCTAATGTTTGCTTGCCATGAGTGTTCTTTCTCTCCCACAAGTACCACACTCATGAAGAACTTCTCTCTAGCATGCATTGTACCATGGCACCCAAGAGAGTTGCTTCAACATAGACCATTGAAAGCAGTCCTAGGGAAGTTGAGCAAGTTCCAGTTAACTTGCCAATATATGCAGACACTCAACTATTCATAGAAAAGGAGTCAACATTAACATGGTAGCAAGTCCAACATCAATAGCAGAAGGCATCAGTCCAGTACAAGATCGGGGAAAGAGGAAGTTGCTGACATAATAGAGGGAGAACAAAGTTGTAGAGTGAAAGTAGAGTTAATCTTCATGCAAGTAACTTTGGTAATAGAAGCAAAGGGAAGCAAAGGACATAGACAATAGACCACAGGAAGAGAGAAAATAAGAGTTTGTAGGTAGTAGAACTGAGATCGCAAAGAGTAGAACAAGAACCAAAGGAAGAACACGAGTTGAGGAGGAAAGAATAGGAAGAGAAGTAGAAATAGGAAGAATAACAAAGTCAAGGCACAATGACGGAGGAAGCAATTCCCATATAGGTTGAAGAGTTGGAATAACTAGAAGAAGGGGCGGACATTCATTAAGGAAAGGGTGATAGTGCCAGGCATTGGGAAACATCCAACTACCATTGCCCAAGCCAAATTGTCCTATGCAAGAGCAACAATTCAAATGCTAAGTACCTGACAGCTGAGAATGAACATCTGGGAAAGAAATTGCAAGTTTCCAGGAAAGAGGCAGAGCAACTCCAAGCATTAATGCAAAACGTAGTTTCCACGATGGGGGAAATTAGGAAAGTGATACTTGCTAAAGTATCAACACTTGAGAGTACCATGCATAAGCTCTATGAAAACATTGTCAGCATGCATAAAACAATTGTCCGTGAGCATGGCCTACAACAACGAAGCAAAGATTTTGTTCAAACTCTCAAAAACATATATGTTGTCATCACCCATGTGTAAGAATGGACAATGAGGTACAAAGGGTCCCCCACTTCACATAGCCAAGAAGATGAAGCCACATGCAGAGCTGGAGAAAGAAATGGTCCAGATGTTGATCCAGAACTATGAACAACTCACCCCATTCATCAACAACATACAAGCCTCATATGCATGGTTGTACAACAATTTGGGTGTCATGGTGAGAACATACAAGATACCATCAATCAGTTCCCTCATCGAGGCTAAACCAAAGAACCAAGCCCAGTTAGAGATCAATGAGTACATGAAGAAGCCAAGACGAGAGGTCACCAGGGAAGACTTGGAGCTGAGTGCACGTAACATGAAAAAGTACATTGGTGGTCCCGTCATGGTCAACACCATGCTGCACATTATTTAGAATGAGTTGGATGCAAGTTCCAAGACCATATACCCGGATGCTATGGAGGTAAGAGTTCACTATCATAAATACACCATCAAGTAGTTTGGGGACATCATCATGTAGTACCAAGCTTGGCGTCAATATGTGGCCAAGAAGCACTAAGTGGATGTTGTCCAGTTGGTATTTTCCCAAACTTTGGAGTCATAATGTTTTTTCTTGTTAGGATGTCTCTAGCCTATTTTGTCTTACATGGGTACATGTGGAAAATGTAATATTATTTGTAAATATGTTGTAAGTGAAATTCCAAGTGTCATTAGTTGAATGTGAATGGTCATCATGTTATGTAATGAGTTATTTGTAAAGAAGTTGAAGAGTCATTAGGGCAGTCAAAGAGTCACAAAGGGGAATGTCAAGGGTCACCATACCCTTTTTTATAAATAGAATCTCACAATTCATAGAGCGGGATTTTGGGAGTGAGGCTTAGAAAAGGCTTGGGAGTATTGTGACGAGCCTTGGATTCTCCACAATGTAGAGCGAGTATACTTCTTTGGAGGAGCAGGTGTTCTTTACTATAATGTTCCACTATTGGGGCTAGTGATTGTCAATGGTGTATGTATGGATGGAAATTTCACTTATAATAATAATATCAGAGCCAACACACTTTCATGCATATGTTGTTACTGTAGTTGGACTATTTCGGTTGCTTTAGCAATGTATGTTGTTTAACTTACACATTTTCTTATGAACTAATTTGTATGTGATTGTAAGAATCTTGTTGGATGCGTGTTGTTGGATTAACCCATCACTTTAATTTGTGGGCTATTCCGCATTTTAGCTTGTGATGTCATTCCACTCATGTGTCCCTTTCAAGATGCGTACTATTTCAGGATTCTAAGGGGCACATTTCCTTTTTCCCTTTGTGTGTCAAAACCTTCATGCACTGCACTTAACTCTATGCAGGGTCACACACTTGCTCTCACCCAAAGTTATCTTACTCACCTCTATGCGCTACCGCGGTCAAGGCATTACACTACCACCCACTGCTGGGACTCCTACTCCAAACAGTTTGAGGTCTAGTTGGGACTTCTTAGATCCCTTGAATGCTGGCAGGTCCAGCACTGTCAACACCATGGAATTAGAAAAATATCCGCACTACTCCAGAACCATGTACCCTCTTTTAAGGCATAATCCAAATCTTTAGTTGTATCAAATTTTACAACAAAAGAACCCTTGGAACATAAATGAATATCATAGTTTTCAGTCCAAGTGGAAAATATACACTAATGAAGGGCCTTTGTCTTGGGCCATAAACTGTTAAATATCCATATAATTTCTTTTAGAATGGAAGTCAGAGTAAATATTTTTGACCTCTGATGTATTTACTGTGAAAATTGTACCTAGTTCATATGATTCACAATATAGGCACCAGGAATATTAGGTATATGATCATAATTTTTAGATGGGTTAGCCCTTCCTTTTACTTCTTCCTTGAAATAAACTGGATCTTTAATGCTGCTAGTTCTAGGACATCCTCTGCATAATCTCATGTTTAGGATGATAGTTGAGTCACGCTTAATGCCATAGTCCTGCAACCTGGTGTCCTCTTGCATTGATTTACCTACATAAATCAAACTTTGAATATTTTCTGGAATACCCAACTTTTCTTTAATCTTCATCTTGAGATCTTGTACCTCGTCCACATCCCAGGCCCGCATGGTCACATATTTCCCAATAAGGATTTTAATTAAAAAACTGTAAATGTGTTGTCAGTGTCAGATTTGTATTTATTCAATCAAGATCCTTCATATATGTTAATATATCCTTTGAATTCTTTTTTTTGGTCAAGTAAGAGTGGAACCTTCTATTAACCGTAAAAGTGTAATACATATGATACACGTCTTTACTAGTGTAAAGACAAGCCTGTTGCTGGATTACCATCACAAAACAGGAAAAAGCCATGACTCCGTATGGTTTTAGACCCGTAGCTTTATGTAATGTGGTGTGCAAAATTATTTCCAAAGTTATTGCCAACAGACTCGAGCCCCTTCTTCCAGCTCTCATCTCAGAGGAGAAAACTGGCTATGTGGAGGGAAGACAGATTCTCAGATATCCTTTGAATTCGGAAGTTGGGAATGGATCTATTTAAATTCCCCTAGATCTATAATAGAATCCACTTTTTCCAAATATATCCGCTGGATAAATCAGTTCTTTCTTGTAGCTGAGGGTTTGATTCAAAGAACGCCTCCATAGATCCATGAAAGAGATGTTTTTTTCGCTTCCAATTAGACCCCATCTGATTCCAAACTAGAGGAAAATATCTGTATGGGCTCTATAACTGTATATCGAACCTGTTAGAAAGGTCAAAGCAAAGATTGCAACAGAAAATTGCCTCAAAACGGCCAAATCCAGCATGAACAAACAAATACAGTCATTGATCCATTCTTGCATGGGCACAAACTGGAAACTTGTTGATAAAAAAGACGTGGGACTCCCATCCATCTTGGCTGGATCTTTTTTTGCAAAAAACCACTGGTCTAAGATGCACCATTTCGAAAAACGTAGAACAAAAAATGCAGAAGAGGAATCCTTAAGGGATTTTTTGTGTTTCTAGCAATATTCTTCTAGCTCCACAAGTATAGGGTTTAGATTGACATCCCAAAACCGATGAGCAATGACTAGGCTCGAAACAGGGAGAGAAACAAAATTTACTTGTCATAACTAGACATCTTTGCAAGGAAAGCTTCCTTCGTGAACTCTTGAGGAAGATTCGTGCTCTGTGATTACGCTCCAACAAATTGTACGACCATTGATAGAAACCCTATCCGAACTCATTTTCGCCAAATAAATTGCTCTTCTATTTATTAAAGAAAATATATTAAATCAAAATGAAAAATTAAATGTCTTGAACCCAATATTCTTAGTAGTATACACAAATCAAAGGATGAGATTTATCTCCAAAGTAATTATGCCATTTTTTCTCTTTTAATTTAATTTATAATTAAAAAATCTCATATGAACAAGTGGCATATGAAGTGAGTTATGGTTTTTTGGTCATGTCATATTAATAAGTCATGGTATGGTATTGTAAGAAAATATATTTACATATTGGGAATCTCCATGGTAAAGTGGAAATAAATCTCCATAGATTCCACACACATATATAATGATGTAGTATAATGAGTAGACAATTTCTAATTCAATTTTTTCACCCTCTTCTCACTTAGTTGTTATCTCCCATCGTTTTGCAACATTCATTGTCTCACCCATCCACCATCATCCATGTATCTACCATGACATTGATCCGTCGAATTCAATTTGAAATTTGAAATAGTGATAGGATTGCAAGTCGAATTATCCAGATTTGAAATTTGAATCTTGTCATTCATCATTGCTTACCCAGTTCATTAGCTAATAGTAGGAGTGGTTTGCAAAGTTAATGAACACCCACAACCAGCTATTCAAGTTAGGGCGTAGTCAAGGTCAGGATGCGCACCAAGGTGAGCTTCGTTGCGAGCTCCTACGTCAGGATCATTTGTGTGATGGGCGTGCCCACATTTTTGACTCTGAAAACTATGATCTTTGTTCCTGTGTGCAGGTGGGAGGACGGAAGGGAACTCTATGTGGGCTTGAAGAAGACATATGTGGTTTCCTCCATTGGATCTTCTTTAGTAATGGATCGAGTCTTTTCTTTAGTTAAGGATTGAGTATTTGATGGGTTGTTGATCCTTCAAGGGTGTAATTTTACATATACGAAGGTGCTTTTCTAGATATAATATAGATACTTTGTTTCATACAAAAAAAATGTTCTACATTTACTAATAGAGGCGTAAAGTAGCCTGAATACACTGTGATTACGTTTTTCTATATGTGGAAATTCTAATGGTATGATCATAGAGTTGAAATATTCATGTTTATTGAATTATGGATTATTCTATTATTATTTAATATCATAATTCATTTGGGATCAAACTTTGATCTTTTCTAAATCTCCTCTTGAAGTAAATCATATCCAATTCATTTCTTTAAATTCTCTTAACACAAACCAATTTCATGGTGAAAGTTCTTATTACAAGAAGACCAAATTCCATGAAATTTGAATGGAATTCAATGCAAATATAGGTCATTAGATCAGTGCTAAGGGGGTTTGTCAATGGTTATGGGGTTCATTTGGTTCGATCTGTTGAGAGGAAATCTTAGCGCATGATATTAATCTTCAGGTCATTTCCATAATAAGTCAAAAATAGAACAAACACTGCTAGATCGATTTAGCATTGTTATATCCAAGCAAGGAATTGTCACGATATGTTGTGAAAATAATAAAGGAGTTGTTGAAAAATCAAATCAATTGGAACCATCGATTTAATTCCATCAATGGTGGCTGACTTGCATTGAAGCATAGGTAGATTTGAACGAAGGTGAATCTTATTTGAACCAATTTTAAAATAGTTTTTGAGTCCACTAATGAATGTGTTATTGAAACTTTGCGTTGCTAAGAATGATATACTAATTTGGGGATTTTATATAGTTAGCAGAAAAATTTAAAACATATTGCAATTCTGGAAATATGGGAAATTCTGCTAATTTAAAGAGGAATAATGATTTCTCTAAAAGTGCAATCATCAAATATTTTTAGGAAACCTTGGCTTTAGTGTGAATGTTATTGTTCAAAATGTTTGACTGGATATGTAATGTAACAAGGTTGTCGGAGGGCCGCTATGCTGTTGTTCAGAGATTTGCTACAACACAACTATAGTTGTTCGTTCTTGAAACTACGTTGTGTCTACTCCTTATTATAGTGGTGACAACTCTCTTGTACTTTGCAACCATTCCAATGTTGGTTGTTGAAATTAAGTTGCGACTAATCAGTGGTGGCAACTCTCTTGTACTTTGTGTCAACTCCTCTATATTTTCTTTTAACCTTCTTGCTAAAATAGAGTATTGTGTATGAAAATTGCGACTAATCAGTGGTGGCAACTCTCTTGTAGTTTGTGGCAACTCCTCTATATTTTCTTTTAACCTTCTTGCTAAAACAGAGTATTGTGTATGAAAATTAATATTTATAAAAACTCTTTATAATAGATGTATAAAAACTCCTTTTAAATATTTTAATATAAAACATGTATAAATTTTTATGAAGGCTTTAGAAATTTTTATTATATTTTATAATTCAACATTTTTATGATATTTATCATTATCCTTACTTTTTGTTATGGCAATAAAAAATAACATGAAAGTTTCATTAATATTTTCTTAATCCTTTTTGAAATTTAAGCATAATAAAAATTTAGCTCATTAAAAAAAGTTATGTTAAAACAAATTTAGAATTTTAAAACAATTTCATTAATAAACTATTAAAATTGTTAATTGGTTTCTTCATAATATTGTTATCTTTGTGTTATATTCTTTGTAAAAATAGTTTTATGCATAATTGGTGTGTTTTAGGTGAAATGAGGGGGCTCTAACAAACACTAATTATGCGCAGAAGGGTAAAAATACTTTAGATTGAATTCATCACTTTCACATTGAATACTTCTGGCTCTTGTTGGATCTCCAAAATGTCTTCAAAATGACATCCACTTTCACCTTTATCACCACCATTTCACTCACATGTCGCAACTCCATAAACATATAACCTTTCATTAGCGACCATTTTCATCAACATATGGTTTAAGATCCTTATTTATTTTATTTTATGTGTTTAAAGTGAATTTATGATTAAAAACTAGGAAATTAACATGGTTTCATGTATCTATATATGTGGCTTGAGTTTCATGACATATGTACATTTGGAAGCTTCCAAGGCACCCTTATGTGGCCTCAAATGCTCAAATTCGAATTCCCTTCAAAGGAGATTTGGATAAATGTCAAAGAAGGATATGTGTCCTATTTGGATTGTAACTCTATGAGGTGCCTCATCATTCCTTATTTGGATTAGAACTCTATGAGACACTTTGGGGATATGCTTCTCATTATGAGCTATTTGGTTGTAACGATATGAGATTTTAGTGGATTTTCATTAAATAGGGTAGCTTCTTATGTTTTTGCATAAACAAGAGAGCCTTCTCCTTTGAAAGGCATGTCTAAAGTTGGAGAAATGCTCATGTTTTTAATAGAGAATTTAGAGTTTATACTTGGAGATTTGAAGATTTAGGTTTGTTTGCATATGGAGCTCTTCACTTGCCATCCTCATACGCCATTGGAATGTCCATCTAATGATTGTGAGATTTAATTGCTTTTATAGATTAAAGTTCATTTGATTTCTTAGTATTAGTTCTAGAATGACTATGTAATCTTTGTTTTTCTAAAAACATTTCAATAGGGAAGATTTATGTATTTTCTAATTGGATTAAGTTTGAGGCAAGGGCTTATAGTTATTTAGTTTCCTTTCATGTTCTGTTATTTACTTTCTTAGATAAAACCATCAATTCATTGTATAATTAGATAAAGGATCAGGCCAAGAAGGTGACTTCAAATTGGGTGATTGAATGTTCAATCTATGCAATCATTGAGCTTTACTTTTTCGTGCTTTTATATTTGATTTTAAGATCCTCATTTAATTGCATTAACTGATATTCTTAAAGATCATTTTAAGGAATTGATTTAATCATATTTCAAGATTGAACAGTTGAATATTTGATACATGCAATTACTGAGTTATTTTCTGCACACTTTACTTGCTTTTCTAGGACGTTAGAAGTTAAATATAAATAGTTGCTTACACAACATCTCAAGAAGGTAACACTTCATAATTGAATGATGTAGTAACTAATCATACATTAGTTGTTTTTGATTTCACAGGTTAGCTGAATCTCATTTTCATTATTTGATTTCATAGATTAAATGAACTGGTTTTCATTATTTTGTAGTTAGATTGATCTAATCTGAAAGACAATTTCTAGCACATATAGTGCATGCATGCTTCACAAGTGTACGAAACCCCCGCGTTGACAAATTAAATGAAAGGCAATCACTTTGCCCCAACAACTCTAACACTCATCCTTCTAGGACAATATTTCCAAATGGTTGCAGGAATCCCCACTAACCAATGACACAATTATGAATCACTTTTACAACGAGTTAAGATACCTCAAAGATTTCTTGAAATAGTGGAATAAACAAGAATTTTAGGATATTTTTATTGAAGAAAGATTTCACAACACAAATGGAACATATTCAACAAAGAATAACTCAAGAGGGAAGAACGGATGAGTTCATCATGTAGGAAATCTAGCTCCAAGTTCAACTGGAAGAAAAAGAAATAGTTAAGAGTAGATCCTTTGGAGACAAAAGCAAAGAGTGCATTTTCTAAAGGAGGGGGAGAAGAACAATAAATTCTTTCACCACACTATGATATACCATTGATATCACAATCATATCTTTCACATCAAAAATATTTAAGACAATAAATTAGAAGCTCATAAGGATATTGAGAAGGAACTGATCACCTTTTATCACTCCCTTCTCTAAGAGGTATCATTGCTTAGCCATTTATAAATTCACTTTGCAAATCCCCTCGGTCTCTAACGATCAAAATGAATCACTTAGAGAAATAACCTTAGCCAAGGTAGAACAACTGGTAACAGAAATGCTAAGAGCGAAATACCTCACTTGGATATCTTTACCACTAACTTCTACTAAGCCTCTTGGTCCTTGGGAAGGGGTTCTAGGGAGATGAAGAGATGTAAAAATGGTTTTAGTTTGTTGCCTAAGAATTTAGCAATGGTTTTGTAGATTATATTATAAAGAGTAATGGGTTGCAATTTATTAAAGTCTTCAATTCTTTCCTTCTTTCCTTCTTAATCATGAGTGTTAAAAAAGTTATATCAAGAGTTAGGACGATAGAATATTTTTTCCTCGAATTATAAATAAACTCCCAAACATCCCAACAAACTTTTAATTTATAAAAAAGATAAAAATCTATTTTATTTTTAAACTAAAATTCCTTTTCATAATTTTAAACATTTAAAACTCCTCAACATTCTATATATTTAAAATGGACATGGATTTAAATTTCAAATTTCGTAAGTGTTTCGCCATTTAAATAAACTCCATCTAGTGTGCAAAGGAGGACATAGAATTGTGTTAAGTATGATTTTTGTAATGAGGTGATGAGTAGTATGTATGAGAAGGGAAACACGAAAGCTGAGGAATTTTTAAAGGATAAAAGTGGAAGATGGATCAATATAGTAGGATTATTTAGATTCAAATTTGAAATCATTATAATAAGGTTTATTGTGTTATTTTATGGTAAATGAGTATGAGTATGGAAGATAATAATTATTTTTATTAGTTATTTGAAATTTATTTTTGTTTTTGTTTTTTTTTTATACAAAAATATGATTAAAAATATTTAAATTTTAACTTATTTAAATTATTACAAATAGAAAGATAGATGAAAAAAGTTATAAATAATAAGTTTTTTATATTAAAATGTATATAATGTTATGAACTAAGTGTAAAATTAGAGTAGAGAGTTCAAAAAAGAAAGATAGTCATGTATAATAGATTTTTTGTATCATTATAGAATCATGTTAAAGAATTGACATCGAAATTTCATGTTCAATATGTTATATAAATTTATTATAATGTTGAAGTAATGCGATTCAGCAAAATATTATACCATTAAATATATGGTATGATTTTTTATACTAGTTTCTCATAAATTCTAAATGTTTAGGATTATTAGTGCATTTTTGTTTTAACAATATTTATATATAGTGATACTTAATTGTAATTAAATGTAGATGAATGACAGTCGATTAGCTTGGATTTATAATTCTTTTTTTAATTGTGCCTTTGTTTTACACATTATTTTAACAAATTTCACCTATATACATAAATGAATTAAGAAAAATTAAGAACATAAATAATATCTTCAGACAATGTATGTTGTTGCTTATGATTAAGCAATTTAATGTTGATATCTTTACATCGTCCTGACTATGACAACTACTTTATATGACAATAGCACAAACATATATTTTGTGTAGGATTTGTCTACGAGTATAAGTATGAAGTTGAGTAGAATCTACATAGTTTTAGATTGAGTGACATATTGATCCTTTTTTCTTCTAATGTAGGAAGAATTCTACAGTAGTTAAGGCTACTAGCCTAGCCTTTATTGATACAATCTTGAGATTTTGATATGCAACTGAATCATTATTTATAAACATATACTGGCCATCTAAAATAATTGGTTGGTGATTTGTAAGGGGATAAAGATTTACTCTTGAGAGATATCTCTAGGACTTGGGTTGTTAACATGCTTCCTTATGTCTAAAGAAAACCAACTCTTAGACAACCAAAAGTAATTTAAGGTCATACTCTGGGAACAAATGACAATTCTATGGTAGATAACACTTACAAGAAGGCCAATGTCCCATAATGTCATGATTAAGGTCACACACTTACAAGTAGCATCTAGTTCAATGTCATACATGAAACTAGATACTGCCCCAATTACACTTTAATCTCTTGCTCGTACATGGTGTTGAAAGTATATCATTAACATAAAGACCCTACCAACTCCCCTAACAAATCTCTCTAGGAAACTATTTAATAATATCTTATTTACATATTTCTTTGATAATTTAACTAATATATTAATTAATATACTTTAAAAAGTACATTATTCCTCGGGTATATGTCAAGGAATTGAAAATTTTGTTTCCTTTTATTTCTGATAATAATAAATTTGATCATAACCTCAATATATCAATTTAATATGTGATCTACATATAAAAATATGAAGACATTAAAAGTTGTGTTTCTTTTTTTTTAATATTTCCACATTTCATGTGCAAAATGCATAATGTAGAGAGTCTATTTTTTCTTTCTCCCCATGGGAATGTATTGTTGCAAAGTGCATAAGTGATATTTTGAGTTGTTTTTCCCTTATCTAAATTCTCATTCTGCATTATGCATTTAGAATGAGGATTGTAGAGAGTCTTGTTGTTTTTTTCTTACCATATCTGAGTTCTAACATTTCTAGGTAGCCACGTCTAGAGTTGGGTGTGAAGTCAAATTTCTAAACTATTTTTTCTTTATTTGCATCTCCACATATTTACATTCTACATATAATGGAAAAAGTAATTGTTTTACTATTTCTCCTTGTATTGATCCCTCTTTCTTCACATCATCACTTCATACCATAAACCATGTAATAAACTCCCTATCAACCTTTGTTACGTGAATAATACACCCTAGGGTATGGGTTGAGCACCCCAACAGAGAAAAGGGAGTACACCAATAAGAAGTAGACAGACAAGTAGCCTTTATACTTAAATTACTGAAGTAGGAAGAAGAAGTATTACCCAAAGGTCTTACATTTGAGGTTGTTCTCGTAGAGTCCAAAACCTGTGCTTCCTCCAATGCCTTAAAACCTGCAAATCATTCAAGAAAAGCATATACAACAGCAGTAACATAAATCATATTCATGATATAAATGTTAGATCATATAAGCATATAAGCATAAAACATGAAATCATACATCACTTAGATTAAAAAACAAATTAAATAATTAAGATCTAATCATTAGGAACAAGACATGGCTTCTTTATTGATGACAACAAAAGAATATGGAAGAATACAACCTGATCCTTCTCTGGCTCCAAGCGAAACCTTTGTTTGGATCCGTCCATCCCAAGCCTCAACAATCCTCTTTCAAAAGCATACACATGGATGCCATATAAAGGAGATGGACATCACAATGAGGAAACAAGGGTTTCCTGTAGCTGGGAGTGTAGAAGGCATAGGGATAAAATCACACTTGATTAGGGACAACTTGGATATAATATAAATATCCTATCTCTCTCTCCCCGTAGGCCTTCCCCATGAGGTGTATTTATATGACCTCAAAACAATTTTTTTAGTTGGGAAATAGTTAGGCCATGGGCTCCTTTAGGTAGGCTTCCGGTGTAACCTGTAAACCCCGCCCAAAAAATAGGGATTTTATATTTTTCATATTTTAAATCATATATGCAAGTTGGGAATAGTTGAACCCACGTGTGAACGCTCTTCTTACATAGCAGAGTCATGTATCAAATTTTAAATAATGTCTTTTAAATATTTGGACCAAGTCTTATGGGAAAGGGTTGCCCAAGACCATGACTCAGAGCATCAAGTATACAAAGGAGTTAAATGATGCTATAATACATTCCCCCTAATATATGAGGTCAGAAGGGGTACATGATGGCCAAAATGTATTAAGTGTATAGAAAGAATCATGCGAGGACTTGGGAATAGAATGCCAGATTCTAGCCTGCCAAACCATCGAAAGAGATCAGAAAGAAATCTCATGTCTGAGGTGGGCATACCCATGCTCAGAGATAGTAAAGCATGCATGTCCGCATATCAAGTGTAGAGAAGATCCAATATGTATACAAGTACAAATAACACTAAGAAATACATAGTTTATCATCTAATCATAGCCGCAAAAATACATATCAAAGCCATGTCACAATATCACATATAGAAGAACTGATCAATGATGCTGAAGTAAATATTTGATCGCTGAAATCATATAACTAATCCTCAAAAGTACCAAGTCAAAAAGTGGAATAATGGTACTACATGGAACTCAGGTGGCAACATATAGGATGCTGTGATGAACTGCAACATATAAGGTGGATGGTGTCACTGGTAGTAAACTGGAGGGACTGGCATGTGAACCATGAAATGATTATACAACCCAAGGTATTCACTGACCACCATGGTACATTTCTACAATATGGGAATAAATGAGCTGAAGTCGACCATGTGAGAAATCGTTTGATTACTGGTCATTGATGTATACCATTAACAAACACAAGACAAATCACCGATAATGGTGATGAGAGTCAAGATACCCCATTACAACCTAACAAGTGCGAATAAATGAGTTGAAGTTGAACACTTGAGAGAATCTATCAATCAGGAGATATTGATGTATTCTCACTATCGATAGTGAAGGAGTCTGCCACCAATGACTACAAACCCTAAGGTACTAAAAAAAGACTCTAGATCTTATTCCCAGAGAAATGAGTTGGAGTCGATGGGAAAGGATCTGCTGGAAGGCATGCATTAAGGCATCCTACATCAATCCAGCATGGGTGTAACTCGCTGACCAATAATGTGGAAAGAATCAGACGAAGAAAGATGAGGTAACCAAATAGAAGCACATTTCCGGCGTACACAAGATGTGGCTAGCGCATGACAGAAACCCTCTTAACCAATCAATAATGAAAGCTGACACAAAGGTGAGGAATGCACCAATAGGGTCAAATGGAAACCAAGGTACTGCATGAATCCAAATGTGTGATAATGTAAATCTAACGCTGAACACAAGGAAACCACTTAGTCAAAGACCCATAATACTAATTGATGTTGAGCACAAGGTCACCTATCAATGATAGATATAGGGCCAGGGTGCAGCTCTAGGCCTACTCTCAGAGCAATATGTCAAAGTTGATAAGAGCAAAACCCACTAGCAAGAAGTCAATGGAGACCTTCTCAAACCAGCACGAGCAAAGGACCAAATAGTTGATGTGATACCGAACATAACTCTAACAGGCTAGGTATGGCCAACTTAAAATGAGTCAAGAGATACTATAGAAAGGTTGACTCAAGTTTACTTCCCTTGAAAAAAATCACAACTAAACTATGACTATATGGAAGCATATGATAAATTTGTATAATTTTGTCATGCAGGAGGCATAAACAAACTCTCCATACGATTGGAAGAGATAACCAACCGAAGTAGTACTGACTCGATAACAAGGTATGACTCTCCGAATACAAACTAAATCCCATCCTGATGGAGGAAAAACTCGTTTTAAGTGTTTTGTTGAAGTGTGACACAAATAACTCTTGCACTTAACAATGATGGAAGTAAAGTCTTGTTCCCGCTCTTGTTGAAATATATTATTTTTTGTCTTTTTCATATTTGGAAAGCTGAAAAAGAATAAAATAATGCCTATGGTATAGTGGAAAGAACGAGTGTCCAAATACAGATGTGCTACTTCCTAGGAGGGGAACATTCCTATGCTCAATGCAAGGTGACCAAACTGGTCAATGACACTCAAAGGAATGTTCTTTCCATGGGCAAAAGTTGTCAAGCTACAGAGGCTAAGTGATTGCACGGTTGATTTTGCAAAAACACATGGTCGAAAAGTGGCTTATACACGAGTCCAAGTGAAGTCGTCTTAAAGCCAAAAGGTATAAATATTCAACATGCAATGCAGTAGTACAAATCAACATGTGGGATCCTCTTGGGTATAAAGCTAGAAAGACAACAAAGAAGAAGGAGAATGAAGCTTCATCGCAAAAAGTGATGGCAGGACTAAATAGGACTCCCGAGCCTACTCAATCTTTGCAACATGGGCCACATGTGTCAGTGAGGATCTAACTAGGGAGCCCATGTAAATGAAGGCTCTACCATCATGTCATGATTTTATAAGTCGGCGAATGAAAATTGTTTTAAGAATCATAACATGATGGGGTCAACCCTAAGGTAATATATCACAATATGGAGGCTAGAATGCATAATGCAACAGAAAAGTGATATTTCCTAACCTATATGCTAGTGACAAAAAACAATACCTACCATGACGGGTCAACGGTTATGGAATCAAAGTGGTAGACAAAATATCAAAGTCTTCATTTTGAGCCAAAAGACAACCTATCCAGCACTGAAGGCCAAAAGGTCACAAAGTTTATAAAATTATTAAATATAAAAGATAAACTTTGTAAAAGTGGGTTTTAAATTCTTTTTCAAATCATAATTTATAAATAGACCTTTTGTCCCAACAAACCTCATTTGTGTTTTGAACAATTGAGAGAAGGAGCTTTGGAGCAAAAAACCAACAACCACAATCCACCCACTTTCTCGGCCCGAACAATAACGTCCAGGTATTCCTCAAATTTAACCCTTTGATGAATTTATGTGCATTTCAAAGAATTTTTAAGATTTTTTACCGTAAAGAATTTGTTTTTATATTTTTTATCTACGCGTACGCGGGTTCAGCATATCGAAGCCACATATGAGTAAGCCCTATATGTGATTGTATATGAAGTGAACCCGCGTGTGCGCAGTGAAAAATTTCAAACTAAGATTTTAATGGATGAAATTGTTTCAATTATAGGATGACTATCACATGGAAAGAAAAAGAGCATAGTGTAGTAGAAAATGAAATAAAGAATGACCCACTGTCACTGGATGCATTGAGAGGGTGTGGATTTCTAAAAAATTTCAAAATGCCAAATATGAAAACTAACATAAGGTTGCTGGAGATGCTCGTGAATTACTGGGATCCAGAAGAGGATGCTTTTATGATTGATAAAATTCCCTTGCGAATTGAAGTAGAAGATATCAACTTCACCACTGGTATTTCCCGAAGAGGGGAACCAATTAACTTGCAAGGGAAGGCCTGAGGTAGTCTCAGGGTAGATGATTACATTCACATATATTAAATAATGAGAAGGTAGGGACATGGATACCAATAAAGAATTTGAAAATTCTACCCCTTAAAATTCTCCTTTTTACTATTGTGAGGGTAGCAGGATCAACTTCATTGCACCAGGCATCGCATGTTACAATGAGCCTAGTAGTGGATTTCCTCACCACAATCTTTGTTTGGTGTACAATCCTCCTGATCAATCTGAAGAAGCAACTCACTTCTATAAAAAGGAGTAATACCAAACATTTTGGGTATGGTACCATTCTTTGCACTTTCTTCTTTGAGAGGATACTAGGGCTTCGACCCAAAGTTATCTCTACCATCATCAGCCCGAGAGATCCACGTATAGGTAGATGGGCTGATTTGATTAAGAGACTAGGGGGTGGCGAGGTCCCTAAAACAAATTTTGTGATGAGTTTTTCCTTTGGTGGGAACAACAAGTCATTTCCATTAAGGATTACCCTTATGAAGGTATCAGAAGGGATCCAGATCTAGTGCTTCTACCAAACGCTGCATGCGGTGCCATAGGTAAAAAATGTTAAAAATATTTTTAAAGTTATTTGATTTTTTTTGGATTTCAAAAAATTATGAATTGAAATTATTTTTGATGAGACAAAGATTATTACAAAATTACTTGATCATGATACAAATGTGGGACCAGTAAGACCTGAGGGTCTACCCAGGCATAGGCGTCATGGAAGAGATGGAGAGAGTGCCGCAACGAAGACTGAGAGACTCCTCCATACTGTACAGAGGAACTTGGAGAGGTTAACTCACCAGGTACCTATGGTGGCGATAGAGGATCTACTAGAGGCTATGCAAAGATGTGTGGTAGGAGTACCACGAGATTGGGTGCGGCTCTTCTGACGAGTGGCTAATTCCGTCGTCTTCTTCCAAGATGCTCATCCGGGGTTGGACCCATAGATATAGATTAGAGATGTCCATATTTTGATAGGTATGATTGAGATTAAGCCCTAATTTTGTAGGGCATTTTCATCCCGATTTGGTATAACATTTTGAACAAAAACTTCTATCTATCTACAAACGGTTTCATAATGTGATGATCATATATATAGCTGATGTTCGATTATTTTTTATTTTTAATGCGATGAATGATTAATATGCAAATCTAATGCTTGAATAGATATATAATCAAAAAATGAATTTTTGATTGTGGAATATGAACAAATGTGATAAAATTAAATGATCTTTGTAATAAGTGCACTCTCAGAAATTGGCGATATAAATAAGGATCTCTCACACGATAGATGTTGTAATAAGTGCACTCTCAGAAATTTCTTCAAATAGTAGGTTAACCACATCAGTATATTCGATAACGTTATTTGAAGCAGTGCCGATACATACGCCCCTTTAAACCAACAATTGACTGAAAGGATAGTAAATTGCTCAACCCGCGGAAGCCAAATTCTGGGTATGTTGAATAGAACTGGTCCAAATGGATATTGGTGGCCACCTGCCAATTCCACTTTCATTTTTTTTAGTTTCCTTATTTGTAGCACAATTTATTATTTTTGGCAGTGTTTCGGGTCCTGAACTTCCGGAGCCATTTTGAGGCCTTAAACAATGCTTTTGGGAAAAAAGGGAGCAACATGGGTCCATGGACTAATGTTTCCATTCAAAAATCGTAGTCCTCTGATATATCTTTCTAACTAGCTATTGTGCATGTCAAATGGAGATCATATGCCAAAGTTATGACCCCGAGAAGTTGAGGTACCAATTTACCCAAAACGGGGCACGTAGTTTGGCGCTTCATCTCCTAGGGTTAGGGTTTTGGATGTTTAGGGTTTTCCATTGTTTCTCAACAATAAATAGGCCTTCGAGCCTCATTGTAAGATAGTTCAGAGGCATGTAGCCATTACATCTCTCCTCAGATATAAGCTACCATCATCCGAGCTAGTTTACTTCCATTTCTGTTTGTAAGTATATTCCAATATTTTGCATTAATGAAATGGAGTATTATTTCTGATGTATGTCTATATTTATGGTTATTTCTGTAATTTGTTGTGTTCTTGTTTAAATCTAGATTAATGGTATTAGAGGGGTCTGCTCTTTCTATGTTATTCTATGCATGTCCCCAACGAGGTTGGGATATAAGGAGTTAGGGTTTGAGCTAGTCGAACCTTTGCAACACTAGCCTCGCAAATCTTGATGACCTCCCATGGAGGATGAAAAGAAAGACAACGGGGAAGGAGATCCTATCAAAATCTTGCTCGAAGAGGCCCTCGAGTGACAAAGGAATGTGATGATGGACAACTTTGTCCAGATCCTTCAGCGGCTACCCAAAGGCGACACATCTACTTCCAACAGCTACTCTAGAAGCGCCACACCGCTTAAGGTACATGTTAAATTTGACATTCCCATATTTGAGGGTCAGATAGATGCATACATTGCAGATAAGTGGTTAAATTTTCTAGAAGGGTATTTTTCTTTTCATGATTTTTCCGGCCGAGAAAAGATTACTTTCACTCTTCTCAAAGCTGCCCCCCACGTCAAGGACTGGTGGGGAACCTACTGTAAGCAGAAGGATGAAAGTACGACGTCACTATTTTCAGCCACACCCACTTGGAATTCATTTCGAAATGCCATCAAGGAGCAATGCTACCCTGTTAAAAGCTATGATGATAAATACTTAAAGTGGACCACACTACGGTAGGGAAGGGACCAAGACGTTCCAGAGTTTACCAATATTTTTCATACCCTTCACACAAAGTTGGGTATCAAGGATTCAGAGCAACATTTGGTACTCAAATACCACGACTACCTGCATAGGTACATCCAGGAAGAAATATAATTCCTGAACATCTCCTTGCTCGGTATGGCATACCGATATGCCATCAAGATCGAGCAAAATTTTAAACAGAAGAAGCGAGACTTTGGATCTAAAAATCCAAAGCAAGGGAAAGGTGCCCCCAAACTGCAGAATAAAGGACAAAGCCAAGGCGGGGCGGCCCAAGACAAGTTGCCAAAGCTGCAAACAAAGAAGATCACCGCGAAGCCGAAAAAGGACATGGGGAAGTGGTGTGAGTTCCATAAGAGCTCCACTCACAACACAAGTGAGTGTCGGGCGAAGTAGTCATTGGTGGCCGAGCTAAAGGTTTCAGAATCAGATGCATGTTCTGACTCTGAGTCAGAACCCGACAAGGGGAATGACAGAGGGAAGCAGATTATTGATCCGGAGCCTAACACCACTATTTCCACCACGAAGATCCAAAAGGAGGAACCTGAAGATCTGGAGGAGGAGGAGCCCCTCTTCCACTCCTAGATGTGGGTAAAGGGCTCCCCGCTACATTTTGTTGTCGATAGAGGGAGTGAAAAGAACCTCATTTCGGCAGCAGTCGTGAAGCAGTCGGGCTTACCGACCATAGTACATCCACAACCATACACCATCGAGTGGCTTCACCAAGGACAAGATCTTCACGTGAGCCAACAGTTTCACCTTCCATACAACATCAAGCCCTTCACAGATGAGGTATTGTGTGACGTTGCTCCCCTTGATGTTTGTGATGTATTATTAGGCCAACCATACTCGTGGAAGCGACATGTTGTATATGAATCAAGGCCCCATGATGTTATTGTTACTTTGGGAAATAAGTTGTACAGGATACCGAAGGTAGCACCGCCTACCGTCATCTCTTTAGTTACTAAAAAACAATGCAGTAAACTCATTTCCAAAGCCAGGAAATTTGTTTTCCTGATGATACGCCCTCAAGGAAAGAAGAAGATGATGGCCACGACCTCTAGATAGGGCCCCTCCGCATGACAACTATTGATGGACAAGGTCATGGAGGAGTATGGGACATCTTCACCTCGCCCGTAGGGGTTCCTCTACACTGTCAGGTCAAGAACTCCATCAATCTGACCCTAGGTGCGCCACTGCCCAATGGACCAATCTATCAGTGCTCCGTTATGTAGAACGATGAAATCAAGAGGCAGATTCAGGAGCTGCTGCAGAAAGGTCACATCCGACTGAGTTCATCACCCTGTGGGAGCCTAATCGTGTTGGTACAGAAGAAGGATGGGACTTGGAGACTTTGTATTGACTATCGGGTGTTGAACAAGATCACTCCCCAGAATAGGTACCTAATCCCACTGATTGGTGATCTTCTTGACCAACTTAAGGGGGAAAAATATTTAAGCAAGATTGATTTGAAGTCAGGATATCACCAGGTACCAATCGAACCCTCCGATGTGTGGAAGACTGCCTTCAAACCCAAGGAGGGCCTTTTCGAATGGTTGGTTATTCCTTTCGGGTTGACGAATGTTCTTGCAACCTTCATGAGGCTAATGGATGACATCTTGCAGCCATTCACCAACTCATTTGTAGTGGTATACTTGGATGACATCCTGATCTTCAGCTAGAGTTGGGATGAGAGCCTCCTCTATGTTCAACACAGCTATAACCGGGCTCTCCACAACTCGACTTGCCACAACCCTTTTTAGGTGGGCTTGGGGTTCCAACCACTATGTCCCATTGATGTGGCCATGCCATTTGTAGCTACTCAAGCAGTTTTGGCTCATGTCCAGCTCAAAACAAATAAGGTAAACAACTTCATTGAGCACATCTAACATATCTGCCAGTAGGTCCACGACATTCTAGGGAAATCAAATGCCAAGTACAAGTAGTGACATGATCAACATCTGGTGCCACACAAGTTTCAGGTGGGTGACAAAGTCTAGTTGCATTTGCAAAAGGAACGCCTTACTGGCGCCTATCGAAAACATAAACCACTCTGATATGGTCCTTACACCATTACCAAGGTTGTGGGAGACAATGCATTTGAACTCAACATTCCCCCATTCCTTGGCCTGCACTCAGTGTTCAATGTGGACCACCTTCGGCCATACTTTCCACTATTACTAGACACATCCAACATTGCAGAACAACTCACACCAATAGAGTTAAATCCAGATTGCATGGAACAAGCTGCAACTAATCAGATCATGGAAACACATATCAAGCACACTCTTCAGTAGAATATCCAACTGTATATAGTTGTCAAAGCAGGCCAACTCCTTCACCAGGGCAAGTGGCTCACCAGGGGCCAAGTTTAGCAGAAGTTTCCTCATCTCATGGAGGAACTCAACACAATGGGGACCATTACTTCCTAAGGGGGGAGGAATGATCCAGGTGGATATTGGTGGCCACCCGCCAATTCCACTTGGACCCCCACCATTGTTTCTTTCAGTGTTTTAGTTTCCTTATTTGTAACACAATTTACTATTTTTGGAATTTTTTCTAGTCTTGAACTTCCAGAGCCGTTTTGAGGCCTTAAACGATGTTTTTTGGGGAAATTTGGAGCAACATGAGTCAACAGACAAAAGTTTTTTATCCCAAATTTGTATTCCTTGGATAGATCTTTTTAACGAGGTATTGTGCACGTCAAACGAATATCGTATCCCAAAGTTACAACCTCGGGAAGTTGATGTACAAATTTACCCAAAACGGGGCCCATAGTTTGGCACTTCATCTCCTAGGGTTAGGGTTTTGGATGTTTAGGGTTTTCCATTGTTTTTCAACAATGAATAGGCCTTCGAGCCTCATTGTAAGACAGTTTGTAGGCATGTAGCCGCCACATCTCTCCTCAGAGATAAGCTACCATCACCCGAGCTAGTTTATTTCCATTTTTGTTTGTAAGCATATTAAAGTATTTTACATTAATGAAATGAAGTATTATTTCTTTTGTATCTTTGTAATTTCTTCCATTCCTATTTAAATCCAGATCAAGCACCATCGACGAACCCTAGATATACCAAATCGTCCATTGATACCTGCCAAGGCAGATCAAAATATCGATATCACTATGAAACCTATAGACAAATATGCACAAATATATACAATATCTACAACCAAGCAAATGCTAGGTAGAAAACTAAGCATAATATTTTTTAAGATAGAGCCCATTTCTAGGCTCCGACAACTCGTTTTCATCAAAATCAACCAATTCGTAAACTCCCTTTTTTAATACCTTTTTAACGATAAAAGGATCGTACCACTAGGTTTAAACTTACCTGCCCCCAAGGCGTGTTTGTCTTGGTCATAGACTAGGACAATGTCACCTTTAGAGAATGATTCCTCATAAAATATTTCTTCTTCACAATGTAACTTTGAGATTAATTTTGCAAATACTAACGATTTCTTAGATTTGGATGAAAAGAACTTAAGATCAAACTCTTGTAAAATAAAAATACATCTGTTATATTTCCCCCCAATCTCTCACCTACTGGGAACAAACTAAAATGGATTAACAGTCACCAAGACAAAATTTTTCCTAAGCAAAATATAGTGTCTAAGTCGCTGGAGAACATGAATAGCTGCCAAAGCTAATTTCAGTATAGGAGAATATTGTAGTTCAGGACCCACTAAGCCCCAGCTCAGATAATAATCGTGTGCTCACGGAGAGCATCTTCTTCCTGAACTAGAACCATACCAATGGTAGATTATGCCACAACAAGATATAAGAGAAAATCCCTACTGTAATCGGGTGGACTCAGTAATGGAGTAGAGGTCAATTCTTTTTTCAAAGCATCGAACGAGCGTTGAGTGAAATCGTCCCATAGAAAGGGAACTCCTTTCTTCAGCAATGGCATAAATCCCTTTGTAATCTCGACGTAATTGACAATAAATCTACTCAAGAAATTGGCCTTTCCTTGGAGACTTTGAAGTTGACAGATGGTAGATGGTGGAAGAAACTGAGGTATTGCCTCAACCTTGAAAGGATCTACACGAATCCCGTTAGTAGATACGATGAATCCCAATAATCAACTGGATTTGACAACAAAAATGCATTTATTTGGATTCAACCGGATTTTGTAAAAATGACATCGCTCAAAAACCAATCAAAGATGATGAGGAGGATCAATTCTATTTCGAGAATGAGCAGTTAGGTCATCCAAATAAGCTTTGGTGATATGTTTGATATCATGGAAAGCGTAGGACATGGCTCGCTGAAAATTAGCTCCAACATTTTTAAGGCCAAAAGGCATCTTTTTGTATGCAAAAGTACCCCAGGGGCAGAGAAAATTTATCTTACGCTGATCTTCGGGATGGATAGTAATCTGATAATAACCCAAGAAATTGTCCATGAAGGATAAAATCTCATTTCCCACACATTCATTGATAATATCATCAATAAACAGTGTGGGTAAATTATATTTAGGATAAGCCTTATTTAAATCCCTAAAGTCTATGCATACACGGATCGTTCTTTGCTTCTCATCAACCAGGACTAGATCAGTCAACAAAATTTTTGGAAATAATACTGAGAGGGGGGGTGAATTAGTATTAGCAAGTCAATAACTTTTCATTTCCATAATCATATTTATTTACACTACTTCAGTTAATGGAACTCGCGTGTACATGCAATTGTGTTTAAGGCAATTAGCATATATCCAACAAACTTATGATTCAGTTAATTCTTCGTATGTTGATCTTTAATCAGTACATCAGAACTTCATTAACCATATAAACGGTAACCATGTGCAGTAAAAAAAGAATAGACCATCACACATAAAAAACACACATGAACACCAATATTTAAGGCGGAAACCCAATGCGGGACAAAAACCACCTGCTGTTGTCTCCTTTTAATATAAGAAAAACTTGTTTACAATCTTATACTGGCACATACTCATACCAGTACGCAGGCACCCACCTGTAGAAGGCTACAACCTTCTCTCATTCTTCAGCTTCTACTAGAAGGGATCTACAACCCCTGGCTCTTGTACTAGCCGATATAGTTACTAGTACGTAGGCGTCGGCCTATAGAAAGCCAAAACTCTCTCTCATTTTCCAGCTGCTATAGGAAGGAAGCTATAAACCCTTGGCTCTTGTATTGGCCGATATTTTTACCAATACATAGGCGCCAGCCTACTGAAGGATCCAACCTTCACTCTTCCTCCAAGGACCACATTTCATAAATTTTCAGACTGGATACTCCTAGAACACAACACCATAATCTGAAGGCGACGTTTCATCCAATTTTCATACTAGACCCATCAACAACATTGAAGCTCAAAATCAATCACCACTGCAATACAACCATTGCATTAACCAATCATTAAATACTCAATCATCAATCTCTGAATCACCCACAACTGAATCACTGAAGACTTGTCATCAAAACACAGTCACCAGAATACAAAGCAAAACCAAGAACTCTGTAACAACCACTAGAACCAACTACAAATTCCGATATCATGTTTCATAATGTATATGCTACTCTGATGAACCAAACCAATGTGTATACGTGCTTTTACCAAAGTGAACCCACGTATAGATCTGCAAATACTAAATTAATCACTTCACAGCTATTTCAGAATTCATTCATACCCAGATCATAACATTTGCAGAATAAAACATGTGTCAGTATTTAGATCTAGTCTATCCACGATCAAACCACATAATGATAATACATTCCAAACCTTAAGGTCCCGATCCATCATCCATCATCATCCACATAGGTGCATCCTTGGTTCAGATCAAGCAAAGCATCACAAAACCATAACCTGCATACTGGATCTCCCACTTCATTAGATATTCAATACTTGCACACCTGGCCTAATGATCTTCTCCTCCTTTTATAGTTTTAGGCCTTTCTCAATACCATGGACCAAAACCACTTAAGACCAATACCTTGGACCAAATACCTAGGGTCAATACCTTGGACCAGATACCTTGGACCAATACCATGGATCATAATACCATGGACCAAATACCTTGGACCAAAACTTAGTTTTCCAAGATATATGCCCTTTTCCTTTTGTGAAAGGGCGTGTGTACGTTATACGCTCCTTTTGGTCTGTTAACCCATGTGTATATGCTTCTTTATCAAGGTGAACCTACGTATACCTCTCTTTATTCATTCTTTGTAGTCTGACCATTAATTCTTTGCTATTGACCTACTGCACTATGATCTGTCATCTGAGTGAGTTGCCATCAAGGAAAAAACTTGTATCATAATGCCAACAATCTCCCCCTTTGGACTTGATGGCAACAACAACACCAAGTCACTCTCCCCCTTTGACATCAAGGGCAAAGGGCCGACCAAGATATTCTCCCATTTTGATATACATTATGTTGTCCATGCTCCCCCTGAGTACATGCTGAATTTTCTGATTGAGCTCCCCCTTTGTACATGCTGAGATGCACTAAACCGTCCATGCTCCCCCTGATCATATGTAGAGTCTGCAAAAATATATTCAAAAGAATAACATGACTCTATAACTCAACTATGTGAGTATGACCTTCCTATCACCAAAGACTCATACATACATCAATCTCCCAACCAATTGGGGGTATACCAAATGTTTATACATGACTGAAATAGAAATTATTACATCATCCTTCCCATGCAAAGTGGGGTTACAAATTAGGTCTTTGCATGACCTTTACATCAAATGACATACATGATTTTATAAGATAGACCAGCAATCTAAACAAGACCATGATAATCATCAGCAACTATCATACACCATATATGATCTGCACCATAAGAATCTATCAACAGCATCCATACTTGTAAACTGCAATACCATTCTCTTGGCCAACCAACAATAATATGCCACTTAAGTGATCATCCATGAATCTGATCTGAATACCAACAATGTGACCCCAACTATTATCTGAGATAGCAAGATGTATCATTTAACCACATAAGCATCATCACCAAAGACTTCTAACCATAATGTCAACAATGCATTATTCGAAGCATATGCTCCCCTTGGACCTGTTCCATCTGTTCACTATCAGATCTGATCATGCATATATCAGCAAAAAGTATCAAGGCATCATCATCAATCAGATATATATCAAGTTAACTTGTGGGGATCAAAAGCACTTCTAAATAACATCTTATGAGTACCAACACATTTCCACACATCATCAGTAGATCGTAACCATCATCAAATAGAGAAGATAATTGACTGAAACATATCAGACCCCTTTTCTTGAGTCTATCCCACTGCTTTTCCTCAAACTAACATATACACGACTGTGCAGCTTCGAACTCGCGTATATACGCGACTTGTCTTCATGAAACTTGTGTATGAGATTTAGAACACTGAGGTTTCATACCTTCAGCTCCGCCTGAGTCTGTTATGTTTGTACATTGTGCCATGACACATATTTCTAACTGTACGTCCTTCTTCTTCCATATCTTCAACTGTGATGATGTTTTCTCCTTTTGGTATGGTGCCCGAAATCTTTT
>APFE030001840.1:0-15668 GCA_000404065.3 Pinus taeda | reverse complement strand
CTGGGGTATTCAAACACCTCCAAAGCATACCGCCTCTATGATGAAGTAAATAAAAATTTTGTTGTATCTAGAGATGTATTTTTTCTTGAATCATCCAAATCTGACAATGTTGTTGAGTGGCAACTTGATCGCTTGGATAGATTCGCAAAAATGAAATCATTTCAAGAATTTGATAATTACATTCCACATATTGAAGGGGGGATTCCTATTCTAGATCAACATGTGGAATCTTCTTCTGAAGAACACTCTCTCCCGAATGAAACTCCAACAACAAATGATGCTTTAAGTGATGTAATTGATAGAATTAGGAGACTCAATCTTGATTCAATCCCAATCAACAGAGCAGCCTGGACCATCTCAGAAAGGTCCCCCAAAGTGGCTGACGAAGACAATTGAAAGTGTTCATCCCGATGAAATTGGAAAAACAGGAACCAGAAATTCAAACTGACAAAATGGAGGTGATGTAGATGACTCTAATTCACCTGTTGATATGGATGTTTCTTATGATTGTGAATTGAACTTGTCTAAATATTTTGAACCGACTTCCTTTAAAGAAGCTGCTTCTCATGATGAATGGAAAGAAGCGATGCAAAAGGAGTATGAAGCCCTCATAAAGAACGACACTTGGAAGCTGTTTGATCCTCCATTTGGAACCAAAACAATTGGCTGCAATTGGGTCTACAAGAACAAGTACAAAGGTGATGGCTCACTTGACAAGAACAAAGCTAGGATTGTGGCAAAAGGTTTTGCACAGAAGGAAGGGGTCAATTATTAGGAAACTTTTGCCCCCACAGCAAAATGGGCCACCATCTGGACACTCTTTGCACTAGCAGCTCAGAACGGTTGGAAAGTCCATCAAATGGATGTAAAAACTGCCTTCTTGAATGGAGATCTAAAAGAAAATGTTTTTATGTCCCAGCCTGAAGGATTTGCTGTGAAATGACATGAACATAAAGTATGCAAACTTGTGAAGTCCTTGTATGGCCTCAAACAAGCACCACGAGCCTGGTATGAAAAACTAACTGAGCATCTTCTGAAACTCAACTTCAATCATTTTGATCGTGATGATGCAACTTTATTTGTCAAGAAAGTTGGCAAAACAGTTGTATATCTTGTGGTATATGTAGATGATCTTTTAATGACAGGGAACAATTAAAGCTACATTGCATCCATAAAGAAGGAATTGGGAAAAAGTTTTGAAATGACTGATTTGGGCTATGTTCATTGCTATCTTGGCATTGAAGTAACCCAACATCCAAATTCCATATTTCTTTCTCAAAAGAAATACATTGGAGATTTGTTGAACAGGTTTGGCATGACAGAGTGCAATCCTCTAACTACTCCAATGGAACAGAAATTAAAGCTCCCATCTATTGAAGGAAAGGAATTGGAGGATACAACAAAGTATAGACAACTTGTAGGAAGTCTCAACTACCTAACTACTACCAGACCAGACATTTCATTTGCTGTTCGGATCCTCTCCAGGTTTATGCAAAAGCCTTGTGAGGGACATTGGTCTGCTGCAAAAAGAGTTCTAAAGTACTTGAAGGGAACTCAAGACTTTGGAATCAAGTACACATAGTTGGATGAATTCAGTTTGATCGGATACTCTGATTCAGACTTCGATGGAGACAAAGAAACTGGGGTATCTACTTCAGGATATGCTATGAGTCTTGAATCAGGAGCTGTCTCTTGGAGATCACGCAAACAATCAGTTCCAGCAGATTCCACAACAGAAGCAAAATACGTGACAGCAGCTGAAGCAACAAAAGAAATTGTGTGGCTCAGGAAAATTCTTGAATATTTGTAGGTAAAAAAAGTACAATAAACTCCACTCATGATTGACAACACCTCTGCAAAAATTTGGCCAAGAACCCAAAGTTCCATGATCAAACAAAGCACATCAATACTAAATATCATCTGATCCGACATCATGTTGAGGCCAAAACAATCCATCTCCGTCATTGTTCCACAAATGAGCAAATTGCAGACATCTTCACCAAAGCGCTTGGAAGAGAAAAGCTTGAAAGATTCAGAACAATGCTTGGACTCACCAACATCCCTTCAAATTAAGGGGGGGAATGTTGATACCTAATCCTCACGATTGGGTGAATTTATGTAAATAATTAAATTAGGAATGTGAACAGTCATCAAGAGATGAACTGAGCAGTCACACCCTTTTGTATATAACAATAACATACCTAATGGAATGAATCGAATCAGTTTTACTGCCTATTGAAGTTACCGCCCTATTGAAGTTACTGCCTGGCCTGACAGAAAAATCTTCTCAAGAATCCCAGACTGAGAATATATGAGTTCTAATTGCTGGGCTCTAAAGATAGTCTGTTCTTTGGTGAACACTCCATAGAGCGATACATCCTTAGATATTTCTGGCTGTAAATATTTTAGAAACCATTCGAGAAGGAATTAATTAGGAATATAGGCTTTGATGAGCCTCTTCCTTCTCCACCATTCCTGAATATGGTCAAAAATGTGAGTTGTTGTATCTTATTGGAAACTAGCCAATATCTCAGTTCCAACATCATATTGAATGGGCAACTGGAAATGGTTAAAAAAACTAGTAGCCAACTAACCAAACGAAGAAAAGGTACGCCATTAAGCTCTATATAGCATTAGCAACATTTCCAGTTAAGGTGCACTGATACAATCTAAACCTAATTGAATCATC
The DNA here is from genome assembly GCA_000404065.3 of Pinus taeda. NCBI lineage: Eukaryota > Viridiplantae > Streptophyta > Pinopsida > Pinales > Pinaceae > Pinus > Pinus taeda. The sequence goes on along the minus strand of APFE030001840.1, from coordinate 12,979 downwards.
AATTAGGGAGTTAGAGGAACACCATAAATGAAATGTTCTTATATGGTTTGTTGGATCCTCCCCAGGCTTTCCTTCGGATTTTGGAATATTCGATGGAAGTTTGGTAGGAAACGGAGGCCACGCTGGATTATATCAAATAGGATCATTTGTTAATTTTGATAGATCTGGAAAATTTAGAGTTGCCATGAACAGTAAGTGTGAAGGAGCTTGAGAAATCCACCCATTATGAAATGGATTCCCAACATTCTAAAAATCATATCCTGGATTTGTAGAGGCACCAGGTTGCCAAGGATTGGCTGTAGAAGAAACTAAATCGTAAGGAAAACCTTGCGGTCCAGATAAATTTAGAGTTTGACCAACTCCTGCTGAAAAGTTACCATAACTAGGAATATTTCCCCCAAGTGAAGTATTAAAAGGAGAGGAGAGCCCTTGGTAAGGGTTCCATGCATTAGCAAAGGGAGACAAATCCTGAAAGGAAATTACGGAGGAGTAAGGCATGTTACCCTGTTGACCAAACGAAAACTGATTCCTGGTTCCTACACCACTAAAAGCAGGGTTAGTCCACCCTTGAAAAGGATTATAACTTTGACTTTGAATGGAAAAACGAAGATATCCTAAAGAAGGATTAGAATGAGGAATGTGACTAATCCGAAAAGGAAAACCCTGAAAAGAGGCTGAACCACTAGTCATAGAAGTCATGGTTGTAGGAACAATGGATGGGATGGATAGAGGAACCAAAGGAATTGCACTAGAAGGCATTCCGAAGGGGAAGGAACCAATGTGGGAAGCAAAATCTTGGTTTTCCCCACTCAAAGATGGAATGGAAGAGCCAAATATTGCAGTACTAGGAGTGATAGTAGATATAGCAATAGTACCTCCTCCTTGAACTGAAAGAGGAGTATGCTAACTAGTAGTACTCATAGCCGGATTTGTGCTCCCAACAGTGGTCATCGAAGGAAAAGGATGATAAAAATCAGGGCTTGTCGAATTGTGATTCAGGGTCCCAATGTACATAAGAACGTCTAGATAATTAAAAGGAAGAGGTAAATAAGGAGTCATAGGTGACTCAGGAATCTCTTCAACCTCAACTTCGTCTTTCGATGGGAAGAGGACCCTATAAAGGATAGGGGTATCCCTATCGAAATCATGACTTGCATTAGGTCTACCCTGTGAAACTATAGCCTGATGTAGAGGATCAATCTACGATGCATTCACTGCTACTGATTGAAAATCACCATTAGAATTTCTCCTATGTCTTCTATAAGAAGGCTCGACACTCATTGGGGGCAGCCCACTAAGCCTCTTGGACCAATGAATTGGTCAATCGACCACTTTTAATTTTTATGAGAACTTGTAAAGACTCAAAAAATTACAAAGCTATCACAATCTAGGAGCAGAGAGCACTCATTCAAATATCCTTAAAGATATAATCAATCAAGCTAATTTCAGGTATTTCGACTCCGGGTGATTAGGACTGGACACCAAAATACAATAAAGTGATATAAAGGACATTCTGATGATAGTTTGGGATAATGATAGCCCAAACCTACCAACGAAGGTAACAAAAACAGTTACGCTAACCTCCAATCAAAATCCTTTGCCGGTGCAAGTACCCCAGCTTCGCAAGGGAACCCTCTAGAAGTACTAATGAGAGTGATGCAACGTCTGCCTCAGGTACCATGGGTATTCCCCCCATAGTCACCTATATGGTCCCTAGTAAAGACAACTATGGACACTAGTTCGTATCGGCAGTCGGGTGTAACAATCTTTGGTCAGGATCCAAAAAGTCGGAGAGGGGGTATCTCCCTTTCCTTCCTTAACTCACCCTCGTGCTTAACTCCTAGAAGAGAAGAGATTTCCCAGTCAACTTCACGATACTGGTTTTCACTCTTTTAATCAACTTTCGCATTTTGAATTTTGAGTGGCCTTGGAGAGTTAACTCTCCACTCGTCTATTCCAAGGCCCTAATATGACCTAGACTAGTTGATGTAACTAATGACAAATCAAAAAATATTCTAGTTCATTTTAAATTAGGCGCTTGATTTTAATGGATTTTCTTTAGATCAGGGGTAAGATGGAAGTGCACCTTTATAATGTTATCGACGCAAAAAATAATAATAGAAAACCTAGCTATATGCACATGCAACTTTTTTATTTCGATGAAGAGAGATTTCTTAAAGGTTCTACAAACAAACTATGAAAGAAAAGATTTCTTTTCCTTTTCTCAAAACACATGCTCACACATTCAAAATCTACAAATATGACTAAAAATTCTTTACAGTGCAACTATCTTAATGAAAACTAAATGTCTAATGCAAGATTCAAAATACTACTTCAAAAAAAAGCAAATGTGTTTCTTAAAACAAACAAGAGGCTGAACTTGACAAGAGGACGAACAAATTCACTCACAAAATCTTCCCAAAATCAAGCGAATTCAACCTAATGAAAAGAGTTCACAATTGCCCAAAACGATCAAAAGACCAAAAGCAAAACCAAAAAGGAAAAATAAAGGCAACAAAACAATGTTTTTATCTTTTTCTTTTTAAGGACACAAAAGAGTTTTCGAGAAAGAAAAAACTACTAAAGGTTTCAAAATCAAATTCAAGCATAAAAAAACTTCAAACTTCACAAGCCATAGATATCACAAGCATGATGAGACTTATAAGGTCGGGAGGCTATGAACTCAAATGAAATGATCTAAATAGCAGCATACAAACTCCAACAAACAAGAAAGAATTCAAGAACACCAAGAAAACTTTGCAAGATTGCAAGAAAAACTTTCTCAAAAATCAAGAAAAAACCAAGAACACCAACTTTTAGGAAAGCAAGGAAAAGTAATACAAAGGCTAGGTTATAAATGAATTGAAACTAATTCTATGTTCCAAATAATGAGAATAGCCAAGAACCTCACCGAGAAGCCTTGAACCCAAACATAGAAACCAACACCTTACCAAAAAGTAAATCCTAGGTTGACTAGGTCTTTTCGCAAAGAGAGACAAGAAACTGATAATCTGCCAGAAGCAAGACTTTCCAAAGCAATCAATGACTAAACAAAAGAAAGAAACATCAGGAAAAACCCTTTACTAGCTTCACCATTTGAAAAATTCAAATAAAACTAGGCATACACGACTGTGCAGTGACAGACCCACGTATATACGCGACTGTTATCAATGAAACATGCATATACATGTGTTTTTTTGGACAAAAATGCATGTATACGCGACTGTATAGACTAGAACTCGTGAATAGAAAAGTCAATAAGGAAAAAATAAAAATTTAAGTCTGATCCAAAATATCAGATTGTTTGCCCAAGTTGCAGACAAGTCAAAGATACTGGAAAGACAAGGAATCAAACAAGAAATCCCAGATCAAGCAATAAAACAACCCAAACTAGGAAATATTAGAAGTATTCGCTAGCAGAGTCGCCAATTCTGTTACGAAAATAATACACCCTAGGGTATGGGTTGAGCACCCCAACAGAGCGAAGGGCATACACCAATAAGAAATAGATAAACAAGCAACCTTTATACTTAAACTATTGAAGTAGGAAGAAGAAGTATTACCCGAAGGTCCTACATTTGAGGTGGTTCCCATAGGGTCCAAACCCTGTACTTCCTCCAATGCCTTAAAACGTGCAAATCATTCAATCAAAGCATATACAACACCAGTAATAGAAAGCGTCTTTATGATATAAGTGTCAGATCATATAAGAATATAAAAATAAAACACAAAATCATACATCAATTAGATTAAAACATGAATTAAAGCATTAAGGTCTAATCATCAGGAACAAGGCATGGCTTCTTTATTGATGACATCAAAAGAATATGGAAGAATACAACTTGATCCTTCTCCGGCTCCAAGCGAAACCTTCATTCGGATCCGTCCAACCCAAGCCTCAACAATCCTCTTTCAAAAGCATACACATGGATGCCATATAAACGAGATGGATATCACAATGAGGAAATAGGGGTTTCCTATAGCTGGGAGTGTAGGAGGCACATGGATAAAATCAGACTTGATCAGGGACAACTTGGATATAATATCAATATCCTATCTCTCTCTCCCCTTAGGCCTTCCCCATGAGGTGTATTTATGACCTCAAAACAATTTTTTTAGTTGGGAAACAGTAAGGCCATAGGCTCCTGTAGGTGTTATAGCATCATTTACCTCATTTGTATACTTGATGCTCCGAGTCATGGCCTTGGGTAGCCCTTTCCCATCAGACTTGGTCCAAATATTTTTTAAAAATTATTTTAAATTCCATACGCGACTTTACCTTGTAAAAAGCATGTGCACGCGTGGGTTCAACTATACGCAATTTGCATATATGATTTAAAATATGAAAAAATACGAAATCCCTATTTTTTGGGTGGGGTTTACGTGTTACACCGGAAGCCTACTTTGCCAATCATCTAACACATTTTCTCATCTTGGGATGCAAGCAATCTGTTGCATTTTCTTGCACAAACGGCATGCTAAAAGAAACCAGATTGAGCAGCATGTTAATCGATGAGTCGTAAGGGAGTTGGAGCAACGAGACGAAAGCCATAAGCGAGTTGTTGCAACCTCAATGACCGAGTTGGACCAATGGGCTAGAAGGTGATTTGTAGTGACTTGCACCGTGGAGTGAGACGTTCAAATTTACAAGATCATAGACGAATCTTATAATCAAATCAATTTTTATTTTTAATAAAAATGATTTGATTTCACTAAAATGAGCACATTGGCATCTCCATGGAATGATGAATTGGGTAAAGCAAATAATGGGTATAAACACAAGACGCAGTGGGAAACAGAGAAAAATAAAAATTTTTGCAACATAATTTGAAAATATATTTTTATAAAAATATATTATAAATAAATTTAATTGGTACAATTTTAATGAAAATATAAAATAACAAATCATACAATTTATTCACTAGTTTTTTATGAAATTTTCCCCTAAAGTAACTTTTAATTAAAGATAACTTTTGAATTGAACTTAAAATATGTTTGTTTGATTGCACTTGACACTACAAATAAATAAATAAATTTAATTTTAAAATTAACAAAATATTTTTATAGTCAAGAAATTTAATAAATAATTTAAATTTATAAGGTGAGAGAGAGAATTCTAGTTTCATGAAGGTTCAAATTCAAACCATATAGAAAAGGTGAACGAAAAGACCTACCTAAAGTTAAAATATTTTTATTTTTATTTATAATTTATATTTAAATTAAAATTAACTTTATCTAATTTTAAAAAATAATTATCAATTATAAAATTATTTAATAAATATTAAACAAATATCAATAATTAAATTATTGATATAAATAATTTTGTAACCCAACATATATTTTTATTAAAATTTAATTGATTATTAAGAAAAAGACAAAATAATAAACATAACGTTAAATATAAATTTTAAGTAACTCTAAAGTTTTTTTATAAAGTTTTGTTGATAAATTTTATTTAGAAATTTGATAATTTAAAATAATTATAAAAAATAAATAAAAATTACCCAAAATAAAGCCATATGAATATGTTATATACAACATTATATAAAATTATATCAATCTTTAACATTTTATTTTCAAGACCTAATTGAATGTCTCACTTCCGTTTTAAATATTGATTTAATAAAAAAAGTGACTGGATTATAAGATCTTGTCTACAAGCTTGTAAATTTGAATGTCTCATTGTAAATCACCTTTTGTTCCCATCGCTCCAACTCAACCATTGAGGTTGCAACAACTCGCTTACCGATTCTAGCCCATTGCTCCAACTCAGTGATTGAGGTTGCGAAAACTCGCTTACTACTCACTGATGTTAGATTAACATGTTGCTTAATCTGGTTTCTTTTGGCATGTTGTGTGGGCAAGAAAATGTAATAGAGTGCCTGCATCCCAATATGAGAAAATGTATCAGATAATTGGCAAAACAAGCTGAATTTTTGCTACAAAATTTGATGGTATGAAGAAACGGTTTAGCAAAAAGTAGTTTTTTGATATTTTTTGAAAGTGCATATTACTTGCCTTAATTATTAGTTTTTTTATTAACTATTAACTATTAATCTGATGGTCTAAAAATATTCAATTGTCTAACATTTTATCCAATTGTGCAGATTTATACACAGTGGCAGCTAGGGGAGTTGTTCTTAGAGGGAAACACCTTATAGCATAATTAAAATGTACTAATATTCCCAAAAATTATTGAAAATATATATAAATATTCAATATATAACATATCATACACCTTTTATATACAATATATCTATTTAATTATTTAATTTAATAATATTGTTTAATAATTGTCTAATTTAATTTACTTTATATGATTAAGGAAAAAGACAAATTATTTCTGTTACCAACAACCTCTTTTCTTGTAAAAAGAGACAGAAAGCATAAAGTGATTCTATAAATAGAAAACGTTTGATCTAATATAACTACATAGTTTTCTATTTATTAAAATTGGATAAATAAAAAATCTTTGGAATCACAATTTGTATCATTTAAATTGTTATTTAAAATATTAATTGTTATCTACTAATGTTAACATTCTATATTGACATTTAATTTAAAGCAAATTCTTGCTATGTTGACATTTAATTTAAAGCAAATTCTTGCCATGTTAACATTTAATTTAAAGCAAATTCTTGTTTTAAAAATTGTAGAATTGGGAGAGTAAAAGTATTTTTTAAGGCCCCAATTTACGCATTACGTAACTCACTAGAAACACATTGCCTTGAGATAAATGTGGGAAAGTGTTAATCATATGGACTTTGTTGTATCAAAGTGAGAGGGTCTGTCAAAATAATTCGATAAAAATTTTGGACTCCAAACAAACTTTTACCGAACGTTTCTAGTACTCTGCTCATTTAAAACCTTGGTGAACTAACTATTTTAATAACATCCAACGAATTTGTCGAATTGTATTGAAGGTGCAATGATCCAGGTGGGTATTGGTGGCCACCCACCAATTCCACTTGGACCCCCACCATTGTTTCTTTTAGCTTTTCAGTTTCCTTAATTGTAGCACAGTTTACTATTTTTAGCAGTTTTTTCGGGTCCTGAACTTCCAGAGCCGTTTTGAAACGACTTTTTTTTGGGAAAACTGGGAGGCTTTTCCCAAAGTTGTAGTCCTCGGATAGATATTTCTAACAAGGTATTGTGCACGTCAAACAGAGATCATATGTCAAAGTTATGACCCCAAGAAGTTGATGTACCAATCTACCCAAAACGGAGCCCATAGTTTGGTGCTTCATCTCCTAAGGTTAGGTTTTTGGATTTTAGGGTTTTTAATTGTTTCTCAACAATAGATAGGCCTTAGAGCCTCATTGTAAGACAGTTCATAAGCATGTAGCTACCACATCTCTTCTCAAAGATAAGCCATCATTGCCCTAGCTAGTTTATTTCCATTTCTATTTGTAAGCATATTTCAATATTTTACAGTAATGAAATGAAGTATTATTTATGCTGCATCTCTGTATGTATGGTTATATCTATAATTTGTTATGTTCCTGTTTAAATCTGGATCAGTGGTATCAGAGCGGTTTTCTCTTTCTCTGTCTTTCTTTGCATATCCCCAACGAGGTCAGGATATAAGGAGTTAGGGCTTGAACTGGTCGAACCTTTGCAAGGCCAGCCTCGCAAATCCCGACAACCTCCCATGGAAAATGAAAAGAAATATGAGGGGGCAGGAGATATTATCAAAATATTGCTCGAAGAGGCCCTTGACCAAAAAAGGAACGCGATGATGGACAACTTTGCCCAGATCCTTCAGCGGCTACCTAGGGGTGACACATCTACTTCCAGCGGCTAGTCTGGAAGCGCCACACCCTTTAAGGTACAAGTTAACTTTGACATTCCCATATTTGAGGGTCAGATAGACGCAAACACCATAGATAAATGGTTAAATCTACTAGAAGGGTTTTTTTTTGTTCATGATATTTCTGGCCGGGAAAAGATTACTTTCACTCTTCTCAAATCCGCTCCCCATGTCAAGGACTAGTGGGAAACCTACTGTGAGCAGAAGAATGAAAATACGACCTCACTGTTTTTAGCCACACCCACTTGGAACTCATTCCGGGCTACCATCAAGGAGTAGTACTACCCTGTCGGAAGCTAGGAGGATCAATACATAAAGTGGACCACATTGCGGCAGGGAAGGGACCAAGATGTGCCAGAGTTTACCAATATTTTCCATACCCTTTGCATAAATTTGGGTATCAGTGATTCAAAGCAGCATTTGGTCCTCAAATATCGTGGTTGCCTGCATAGGTACATCCAGGAAGAAATAGAATTCCTGAACATCTCCTCGCTTGGCATGGCATACCGATATGCCGTCAAGATCGAGAAAAACTTTAAACAGAAGAATCAAGACTTTGGATCTGTGAATCCGAAGCAAGGGAATGGTTCCCTCAAACTGCAGAACAAAGGACAAAGCCAAGGCGGGGTGGCTCAAGACAACCCACCAAAGCTGCAACCAAAGAACATCACCATGAAGTCGAAAAAGGACACGGGGAAGTGGTATGAGTTCCATAAGAGCTCCACTCACAACACAAGTGAGTGTCGGGCCAAGCAGTCACTGGTGGCCGAGCTAAAGGTTTCAGAATCAGATGCATGTTTTGACTCTGAGTCAGAACCTAACTAGGTGAATGACAAAGGCAAGAAGATTATTGATGTGGAGCCCAATGCCACCGTTGCCACCACAAATATCCAGAAGGAGGAACCCAAATATTTTGAGGAGGAGGAACGCCTCTTCCACTCCCAGATGTGGGTAAAGGACTCCACGTTACAGTTCATTGTCAAAAACTAAAAACGAGAGCCAAAAGAACCTCATTTCGGCAGAGGTCATGAAGCGGCTGGGCTTACCGAGCATAGCACATCCACAACCGTACAGCATCAGGTGGCTTCACCAAGGATGGGATCTTCATGTGAGCCAATAGTGTCACCTTCCATACAACATCAAGCCCTTCATAGATGAGGTATTGTGTGATGTTGCTCCCCTTGATGTTTGTGATGTATTATTAGGCCAACCATACTTGTGGAAGCGACATGCTGTGTATGAATCAAGGCCCCATGCTATTATTGTTACTTTGGGAAATAAGTTGTATAGGATACCAATGGTAGCACTGCATACTGCCATCTCTTTAGTTACTGGAAATTTTTTTTCCTGATGATATGCTCTCAAGGAAAGAAGAAGACGGTGGCCAAGACCTACAGACAGGGCCCCTCCGCACGACAACTACAGATGGACAAGTTAATGGAGTACAAGGAAATCTTCACCTCCCTTGCAGGGGTTCCTCTACACTGTCAGGTAAAGCACTCCATCGATCTGACCCCAGGTGCATCGTTGCCCAATGGACCAATCTATCGGTGCTCTATTATGGAGAACGATGAAATCAAGAGGAAAATTCAGGAGCTACTGCAAAAAGGTCACATCCATCCGATTTCATCACCCTGTGGAAGCCCAATTGTGTTGGTACAAAAGAAGGATGGGACTTGGTATTGACTATTGAGCGCTGAACAAGATCATTGTCTGTAATAGGTACCCGATCCCACGAATTGATGACCTCTTGGACCAACTTAAGGGGAAAAATATTTCAGCAAGATCGATTTGAAGTCAGGATATCACCAAGTACTAATCGAACCCTTTAATGTGTGGAAGATTGCCTTCAAAGCCAAGGAGGGTCTTTTCAAATGGTTAGTTATGCCTTTTAGATTGACGAATGCTCCTGAAACCTTCATGAGGCTAATGGATCACATCTTGCAGCCATTCACCAACTCATTTGTAGTGGTATACTTGGATGACATCCTGGTCTTCAGCCAAAGTTGGGAAGAGCACCTCCACCACATCTGCCAAGTTCTCTAAACACTGCGGTAACACAAGTTATGTGCCAATTTGGAGAAATGTACTATTGGCATGACCCAAGTTCAGTACCTGGGATACATTATTGATGAACAAGGGGTGCATGTGGATCCAGCCAAGATCCAAGTCATTCAGGATTGGCCATCTCCAACCACCTTGACAGAGCTCCGCAACTTTCTAGGTCTTGCCAACTTCTACCGCAGCTTTGTGTTGGGATTTTCTCATATCACTTAGCCCTTGAGTCAAGTCACCAAGGGAGGAGCAAAAGCAAAATTATTTTGGTCTAAATCTCAACAGAAGGCATTCAAAGAGTTGAAAGATCGCCTCCGCTTAGCACCAATGCTCTTATTACCAGACTTGCAACAACCATTTGAGGTTGAGACAGATGCCTCTGACTATGTTATTGGGGAGTCCTACTCAACATAGGCATCCAATGGCATATCATAGTGAGACACTTTCAGATACAGTCTGGAAGTATCCCACTTATGACAAAGAGATGTATTCCATTGTGCAAGCCTGCAGAAAATGGAAGCATTACATTTTAGGCAAGGAAATGGTCATCGACACAGACCACAGGCCCCTGCAATTCATACAGACCCAAGGGAAATTGCAGAATGATCACCATCAGAACTGGTCCACATATCTACAACAGTTCCATTTGAATATCAAGTATAAGAAGGGAAGCACCAATAACGTTGCAGATTGCCTCAGTCCACTGCTGATCATGGCGTTAACCATCGTGCTCAACTCTTGTGGGCACGAGACTTGTGATTGGCCACTTCTTTACAAAAGCAACCTAGAATCCAGCCACACATACCAAACACTCTTGGAGGTTCAGCATGTTCCATATTTTCACCTCTGGGATGCCATGTTATGCCACCTGGGTCACCTTTGTGTTCCTTCAAGCAAGCGTGTCAAGATGATTTTGGAAGCACACTACATTCGGGTTGTTGGGCATTTCGGGGTCGAGAAAATGGTGGCAGTACTACAAAAATATTTCTATTGGTTGAATATTCGACAGAATGTCGGGAAGTACATTAGATCATGCATTGCCTGCGCCATTGCCAAATCAACCATCAAGAAGCAAGGCCTCTATACCCCGTTGCCTACCCCTAGTTGACCTTGGGAATCCATCTCCATGGATTACATGTTAGGCCTTCCTTCTACTAAGCATGGAAACGACTGTGTTTTTGTGGTCGTCGACAGGTTCTCGAAGATGGCCATTATTGTAACATGCAAGAAGAGCTAAGACCTCTGCTTTAGCCGAACATGTAGAAAAAAACAATCATCATGTTTGCATTGAGGCGGCTAGTGTTAATGCTAAGTTTTCGCATTTCCACCATCGGAAATTTATTGAAGCTCTTGAGATTGAAAAGAGGCCGAGCAATCTCAATAGAGAGGATGGCTGGAAAATTAGTAGGTGCTGGATTCCAACACTCTCTTCTTAGTCATTTGGTCGGCTCCCTCCTTGTTTCTTGGGCTTGTTTCTCTCGCCTCTTATTTTTATTTATCATTAGTTTTTTATTTTTATTTAATTTTATTTATTATTTATTATAAATATATATATATATATATATATATATAATTTCTATTTTTATTAATTTATTTTTTATAATTATTAATAAACAAATTTAATAAACAATAAATTACCTTAAGTTAAATAAAATTATTTATTTATATATTTTATTACCCTATCCTAGATTATTTTAGTATATATATAAATTTATATATATATATAGTTAATTAATAATAATATTAATAATTAAATAAAAATTATTTACAACTAACCATTAGTTTTTTTATTAATTTGACTTTTTCCATAAATTAAAATAATAAATAATATTAAATTATAACCATTAATATTATACTTTTATCTTATATTCAAATGTATCATTTAATATATATATGTAATAAATATTAATAAATAAATAATTTATTTTAAACTAACCATTAATATTAATTAATTTATTATATATATTTTACTAATTATACTTATCTCAATAAATTAAATAATAATAATAATATAAATATTAAAAATTAGAATAATATAATATTATTAAATTAATAAATAAAATTTGACCTAGGTCTTTAGTCAAAATTAGCCGTTATTCAATATAGCCGTTGAAGAATCTACTTAGACTATTTAACTTGCTAAGCTGGATCTGTTTCTTCAACTTGTCCTAACGATGAACCACACTAGCTGGTTCGAAACGCGTCGACAAATGGTTTCTCATGTGATTTTTGCCGAAAAATCTCTCATAAACTTGATATGGATCACAGAAGCCTCAACTCTACAAGAAGAATATCACAGTAGAAGTCACTGCTAAACTCTTCTTTGAATAAGTGTGGGTACACTTTGGGATCCCACAATCTATCATCTCAGATCAGGACACCAGGTTCCTCAGTACATTTTGGTCTAGTCTCTGGTTGATGTTGGACACCAAAATCACTAAGTCCACAACCTTCCATCCCCAAATTGATGGCTAGACATAGGTGGTCAATAGGATGATTGTACACATTCTGTGCATGTACAACTCAAAGCATCCATACACATGGGATGAGAGCCTCCCCTATGTTTAGCACAGGTATAACCGGGCTCTCCACAACTCCACTGGCCACAACCCTTTTCAGGTGGGCTTGGAATTCCAGCCACTATGTCCCATTGATGTGGCCATGCCATTTGCAGCTACTGAGGCAGATTCGGCTCATGTCCAATTCGAAACAGATAAGACGAACAATTTCATTGAGCACATCTAACATATTCGCCAGCGGGTCCACGACATTCTGGAGATATCAAATGCCAAGTACAAGGAGCGACATGATCAACATCAGGTGCCACACAAGTTTCAGGTGGGCAACAAAGTCTAGTTGCATTTGCAAAGGAACGCTTTACCAGAGCCTATCAGAAACTCAGAACACTCTGATATGGTCCTTACACCATTACCAAGGCTGTGGGAGAAAATTCATTTGAGCTTATCATTCCTCCATTCCTTGGCCTGCACCCAGTGTTCAATGTGGACTGCCTTCTATGATACTTTCCACCATTACTAGACACATTCGACATTGCAGAACAACTCACACCCACAGAGTTAAATCCAGTTTGCATGGAACAAGCTGCAACTGATC
>APFE030001831.1:1468-142048 GCA_000404065.3 Pinus taeda | reverse complement strand
CCCCCCCCCCCCCCCCCCCCCCCCAACTGGAATCCGCTACCAAAGCATGCTCCGAGTGGGAGTGACCCAGGAGCACATTCTTGCAAAAACAAATAAAAATTGTTCGCTAGCTTTCTTTGCATTTTTTTTTTTTGTAAAGACGTTCCAAATGCAATTTTTTTTCAAAGAAACAAAAAAATTGAGTGGGGCGGCCTAATATTCAAGCCTATGGCCCTAGTATTGATATGCAATTCTTGGTAATGTTTAAGACGTGAAAGTGACATTCTCCTTTATCTTTCATGTTCATCCTTTTACTTAAAGTTTTAACATTACTAAGAAATGACTCAGAATGTTTGAGAGTGGTTCTGACCTCATTAGATTTCATATGGAGAAAGTAGAATTTTAGATCTCACTCAAGATCCAACAGACCTATCAACTTTTTAGCATTGGGGGCATTGCAATGTTTCCATTGGATTTTGTTATGTACTAGGGTATGGAACTCGAATTTAATCAAGGGCACCGATCCCTCTATGTACCTTGACGTTAGTGACATTAGTTTTTGAACTCCTCTATCCTGACCCTACTATAAATGTACCCATCACTCATACAAACTCTTGACTTGACATGCTAAGTTTTTTCTGTCTTATGTTAATGCTTAGAGGGTGATATTAATGACAAAGATCCCAAGATAGGCAATGATTTTGATGATATGTAGGTATTTGTTGTATAATGTGTTGTTGCCCTTCATTATTTCTTGTTGTAGGGGTGCTAAAGGGTTGTATTCAAGACTTTTGGCTTAAAAAGTAATCAAATTGGTGATGAGTTCAACTTTAGGCCCTAGTGCCATAATAAGGAGCTCTAATACTCGAGCCGTCATCCATGGAATACTCCACCAAGTGAGCGCAGGGGGGTAAAGAGCAAAATCAGCGCAGGCGCGCCTTTTTGGTTAAGGTCGAGCATATAGCATGGCGGATCGTCGTCCATCTCCGCCCAACTGGCCCCTGGAAACCTTTCGGGGGGGGGAGGGGGGTTAACTTGTGTGGACGATAGACTGGCGCTACCTCCTGGAGTGGAATAGTCAAATGAGTGGGCCCGCCAATCCAACATCCCAAATTAATTCTGGGGGTTAACCGCAGGATCCCACCTCCCATTCTTCCACTCGGCGGAGGAAGGTGGGTACCACTCACCATGTCACAATTCTGCTAGCACTAGTTTTCAAGCAAGTGACGAAAGTAAAGGTAAAATGGTAACTTCCTCATCCCCTGCTCCCGTCCACCTGGCACCTACATCGCCCAATTGTCGTCCACCACGTGTCCCCCCACATGATGTCATTTGATGTTAGACGACCATTGCCCCTCTCCACCTATAAAAATCCTTCCCGCTCCAAATTTTCGAACTTGTTTTGCTTTCCCGGTGCAAACTCCCCTCGTCGTTCGTCTATTCTGTAATGCCGTTCGATCACCAAGCTGGTCGAAAACTCCCCTTCGACACCGTTTCAGCTGTTGCCAAGCCAATCAAGTACCTTGTTGATCCCCTCCGCCTGCGAATTGTTTCGATAATAGTTTAAAATGAAGAAAGCGGCCCTCAAGACCCCCAAAGCCCGGGAAGCCAAACTCTCCTCTAATGTTGAATTGCTCATGGACAATGAGGCACAAATTTCAGACCCCCTTTGTTCTTATGCCCTGTCGGACCTTTGATTCGACATGTATGGCCACCACGTCAGAGGAGAGGACCCACTCCGTGTAATTGATTCAGGACTATATTATCAGATCGCCCCTTCTGTGCATCATTTCCCTGAGTTCATTTCTTGGTTCACTGTCGCTTACATAGAAGAAAATAATTGTTTTGTTTCTCCCATAGTAGCCAAAATCCTAGAGGTGACCCCAGAGTTGATCCAAAAAGCTCTAATTTACCCAACCTCCCCTGAACCCTAGCAATTCACAGAAACCAGTATGGTTTATAATTATACTACCCTTCGAGTTGCTGAACAACAATCCTTTCTACAAATGGTCTTAGCCCCTGGCTTGCAGTCCTTGCCCATTGCTGATAGTTTCCCAATAACTATCTTTTTTGAATCTGTGCAGCCTATTCTGTCTATAGTTGCTCATATTTCTCGGGATGACAATGCCAATATGGCTAACAAAGCATCCCTAGGGTTTCTTAGGTAGATGATGCAGATAGGCCTTCTGTTTGACATACCTTCTTACTTGGCCGAGTCCATTAAATTCCAATTATGCGTTTTTCCTACCACCTCATACTTTAGATTATTCCTTGTTGTCCTGTCTGTTTTGTTCACCCATGTGGATGAGTTTGAGTGCCTAGGTCTCAGTCTGATGGGCCCAAACAGAGGAAGTCCATTTTTCACTAGGACGTTGCTGTTAGGAGGAAGCCAGATAATGATAACTATTCATAGTTCATATCCTCCTACATGGCCATTGCTTATAAAATTATTCATAATGTTTCCCATCCAAGAATCCTCGCTCAGCAAAAAGCAATCCTTCAATTGAGCAAGGACACCAAGGTGGGAAACTAGTATTTGTTTGAGGATTACATAGAGATGCGGGTCTATGGATGTGAGCTTCCTCCTTACTGCTTGCTTGTATTCATACCTATGAGGATATTCGCCCTCGAGTTCATTAGACAAAGTCTTAATGTGGACCTGGTCCACTTTGTCCGTGCCAGAAAGTAATATATGTTCAGGTTGGGTAAGCCTATAGGGCCTTTTATTGTTAACTCCAGACATTTCTTCCTGGCAGTTGAGGAATTACAGAAACAAATGAATTTTGATATGGGAGATGTTTGGCATTATTATCCTCATGGGGTCATTACAAAGAAAAGGGAAAACATAAAGGCTTCAACTTATGAGCACGAATATATACCTGAGCTTGAATGGAAGGCTAACCTTGATTCATGGCCTATTAACACATAGATGGAGATCGAGACTCCAACGACAAAGGACAAGGCGCAGAAAAAGACAGTTGATGAGACAGGGGATGTGGAAATGGAAGATGTACACACCTGCAAAAAACCTAAGACCCAAAAGATAGAAGAAGAAGAAGTTGAGACTAGGTTGGTGGAGATAGAACCAGAACAACCAGGCTTCTAGGTTACTTTGGAAGATCCATTGCAGCCGCTGCTTCATCATCCTCAAAGGTAGCCATTCTAAGTTCAACAGGAAGTACAACTACAATTGAGCCTATTTGGCCTACTGGAAAGGCCACTGAAGAAAGAAACAAGAAAATAAGGGAGGAGATGCAACAAAAAATGGCATCCTATTCAGTACCATACCAGACCAGACTTTTGGCTGCTATGGACTTGGAGAGAAATCAAATGAAATTCTCCTTGCATCACCTGCTAGCACAATCACTACCATCAAGCTCCCATTTTAAGGCCCTGAATGTTTCTTTAGACTTGGCAAGTGTCCCTCTACCTAATAAGATCAACTTCCACAGGCAAGTGGGAGATATGTTGTACAATGAGCTTAATCGAAATGCAATGACCATAAGCAAGGATGAGAAGCTGCTGGAGAAGGTCGCATCAAGATTAAAGCAAGAAAGAGCTAACTCCAGAGCTCTACATATGCAAAATGAGAACTTCAAGGAGTTGATGGTGAAACTGGGGGTGAATCCAGAGGATAAAG
Source organism: Pinus taeda (assembly GCA_000404065.3). NCBI lineage: Eukaryota > Viridiplantae > Streptophyta > Pinopsida > Pinales > Pinaceae > Pinus > Pinus taeda. The sequence continues at coordinate 138,429 of APFE030001831.1, read as the reverse complement.
CTGCATTTGAGGCCCTTCAAAGCTCACAAGCAGAGGTTCAGGAGTTGAGACACAAGTTGAAGATGCCAGCCAGGGAGCATGTGCAGTCCAAGGACCTTGCACAGGTGGAGGAAGAGAAAGAGATCCTAGCAAAAGAGTTGATAGACAGAAACAATGAGGTGGTTTCTCTTAAGCAACAGGTGGCAAAACTCCAGCTGAGAATAGACACTCACATTTGTGTAGTGATGGTGCCTGAGAACCCTCAGAACAACTTATGAAGGCCCTCCCTGAAAATCTAAGCCCAATGACCCTTGTCACAAAAAGAAAAACATCTGGAGACAACCAAGGCTAATGCAGATCTGATTAGCAAGAACCTACAGGTAGCCAATCAGGAGATTTTTGAGCTCAAAGGCAAATTGAAAGGAAATATGTCCCTCCTGCAAGCTAAGCAACTGGTTTGGGATGAAATAATAACATAGATGAAAAAAATTGGGAGCACATAACTTTGATGGATGAGTAGAAGATTGTGATCAAGGACTATGAGTTCTTCGTCCTATCTGCCAGGGAAGAAGGTGAAAAGAATTCCTAGATTGCCAAGAAATTCATCCAGTTTGTAAATGAGAAGCCACTCAGTGAGTTGAGGGTTGTAGATGTGGTGGATAGAGTGTCTGCTATCATGGAGATCTCCAAAGTAGTTCAGAAAGAGGAGGCCAGAGCCAAAGATGATGAATGCCTAGACATGGTGCTGAAAGATGTGGCTGCTTTGAGGAGAGAGTTAGAGCAGGGTTGCCTAACTATTGGGATTTCGTGGGAGTACTGATCCTGTGGGAACAATATAGTCAGATGTTAGTTGAGGTCAAGAGCAAGGTGGATTCATCTCATGAGATGACTGCCACCCTTAAACGGAAAACTGTGGTTAATTATCTAAGAAGGGATTTTCAGCTGTTAGGATCAGTGAAGACCTTGTTCAGCCCTAGGTTAAACTATGCAGGGCTCACAAATCTCAAGATTGCATTTCAACGATTCTTTCACGCTCCTCTACCAGCTCCAGTGCTGTGGCAAAGATGCGAACAATTAATCAATCCTCTAGTGCTCTAGATCATCGACCCATCGACGTTGCCTCTTGAACCTGTCTATCATGATTAAAGATACCGCTGATTGTGTCGATCATGACATTGATATTTTATGTTTTATGTAAATATTCTGTTTTCAGAGACTCAATGTCAGTTAGTTAGGATCCGGTTTGTACAACTGTGCCACTAAAGCACACTGATATTTTTGTTATGATGATTCACCGCCAAATCAAGAAAGAATATTTGTAATGGGTTCTCTACCTTAGGCCCTATAAGAACAGTTTATGATATAAAACCAAGGGTTTAGAATTTTGTTTTCAAGAGGGAAGCTCTGCAAATTGTCAATGAAATGTATGCCCTTTTGAAGACTAATGAAAGTTTTTGGCGATTCCGGCTCATATGAATATGTGGTATGTATTCTCTCTTGTGTTTGTTCCATATACCCTCACTCTTCTTCTCAGATTACATGTAATAGCGACTACGAGATATGTTTCAATGAATTCATGGATGCATCTATGTCTAATGCTGATCTAAGATGCCTATGACTGATATGAATTATTATCCTTGAAAATGCGCTCCATGTATCTTAGCACATCAGTTGAATGTTTTTCTCATCCACTTCATGCTGAACTTCGATGCATTGGATTCTTAGTTTAAGCCTTGTGCGTTGTTTTTATTTTCTTCTTGATTCTTATCTCCAATATACTACAAATGACTGATAAAACGGCATACTCATGTAATGTTGGCTGCTGGAGTTAGACATTAATGCTTCTACGAGTATTACTTTGCATCCAAATTTGTATTTCTCCTGTTAAGGAAAGTTTTGAATCAATTTCATCTTAAATGTGTTAAATATTGAGTGTAAGAGAAAATCTCAGCAAATCCTACAGGCACTCATCAAGATGTCCCAAGCACTGGTCTTTCTTCAACCTAGGGGATGTCTCTAGGAGCTACAATATCTTTTGGTGCCATTTTTGGGGACGAATTAGAATATTTTCCCTGGGTACGACATTTGTACACCCTTTGGTAAGGTGAGCAGAAAGGGGTGTGGATTGAAGATCTCTCACTTTGGCGACTCCACTGTTTGAATCTCATTTTGAGCATCCTGGCTTTCAAAAGGCCACATACTCGCTCTGATACTTCACAACAGAAAACTCCTCATGTGTTTGACCCTGAAAAGATAACATCTAGGAGAGTCTGGAAAGAAAGAACTCCTGTCAGTCCAGTTCCTGTGACCTCTTTTCCAGAAGTATCATCCTCTAGCTCTCAAAAGGCTGTGTGATAAATTACTCTGAGTCTTCCTCCAAAGTTTTGGAATACGCTGAGGAATGTTGTGCACTGTTTGGCTCATTTTCCTCAAGAGTCAAAACTGAGGAAGCTTCTGTCAGCTCACCTCCCTTCACATTTCATACTTTCCCAGAACTTGAAGAAGTCATAGATATTCCCATAAATAGTTCAACGTAAAGCATCAATAATTTTCTAGCTCAACTTCAATTATCTGCAACTCATACAACTCCTCAACAAGTCCTTGTCATAAACCTCCTACTACCTTCCTTGCAAAACATGGTTGTCCCTGGTTTTCTCCTAAATAAATATGCTCCACTGGACTTGCCACAACCCCTAAATGGTATGCCACAAGATTATCTTAAGCTCTTGCCAAGATTCACTGAAGAAAATTATCTCTCAACTCAAAGACATATAGAAACCTTATGTGCATTTGCAAAAAATCTGAATGTAGAACACTTGGATGTGGTGTTAAGACTCTTTGTCTAGTCTCTAGATGGGGAGGCCAAGAAATGGTTCAAAGCCCTCCCAAATGCTTCAATCATCACCCGGGAGGAGATGGATAATTCTTTTATGCAGAAATGGGGAGAGAAAAGGGACCATGGGTACATCGTCACTGAATTCAATGCAATTAAGAAAAAATATAATGAAGATGTTTCATAATTCATAAAAAGGTTAACAAATTATACAATAGTCTTCCAGCTAAAATTAAACCTCCACAGTCTGTTGCTGAAGTGGTTTTTGTTGGAGCTTTTGAACTTGAATTTGGGTTCACTCTTAGAGAAAGAAAGTCCCGTACCCTGGACCAGATTCAAATAGATGCTTTAGAAGTTGAAGCGAATTTCACCTCCACCGGGAAATGGAACAGGAAAACTGAGTATGGTGATAGGAGGAGGAGAAAAAAGGATGCCAACTCTTCGAGCCATGGGAAGGAAACCCAAGAATAAAACCTTGAGGTGATGAATAAGCTGATAAGAAATTTGTCTAACAAGCTTGTAAAACTAGAGTTGGAAAACAAAAGCCCTCCTCGACAGAGTCAACCATCTCCAAACCGAAATTTCAACCCTCGATATCGAAGACCACCCTTGTAGCTCTTGTAAAGGGAGAGAAAGGAGCAACAAGATCATATTCAACCATGTTTTTATTTGGAAGATGATCTAGAGGAACATGTTGAAGAAACTATAGAGGTTCAAGAAAACTAGTTCTCTTCTCTTTCTGATGATGAACATGAAATAGAAGCACACGAGGAAGAAAGGGATGACTTGGATGCCCCACTGGATGATGGTGAGATTGACAACTATTGTAGGCAATTTGCTGACTTCATGCAGGCCCAGTTACACATAAAATATGAACTCAGGTCTTCTAGGAAAAGGTCTAGAATGTAAGATCAAAATGAAGAGCCTCCCCACTCAAACCCCCCTAAGTCAATAGAGAAAGGAAAGAAACTTCTTGACCCAGTCCCACCAAGCAAGGAGTCCTCAGATCTTGTTTCTCATAAGCCTGAAGTCCCAAAATAGAGCAATTGTCTCCCTAAACCAAGCTAGTCTGCAGTAAGGAGAAGGAACCTGTTGAAGTTGCAACAACTGATAGGAGCCCCTTTGCCTTTAATCTTCAAAAAGAGTTGGAGAAGGTCAAGATCTCTGTTCCCTTAACTGAATTGTTAAAACAACCTAATTATAAAGCTCAAGTATCTCAGTTTATGTGTTCGCCTACCATAGCTCCTATGCAAGATAGCCTGAACCTGCAAGAAGAAAGACCCATAGTTGTATTTGGACCTCATGTTGAGGAGAAAGACTCTTCCACTGCTCCCTCCAGTGTTATCTTGGTAATTCATGAGCTCCTACTGAATAACTATATGCTTGACTCAGGAGCTTCTCATGCCATGGAGCAGTTGGGGCTGCAAATAACAAAACCATATAAAGACCTGTACTCCTTTGGTTCTAAGAGAGTAAAATGCCTGGGGATGACTAAAGACCTGGTGGCCAATTTGGCTCAGATCCCTATAAAAAGTGTTGTAATGGATATTGTAGTTGCTGACATCCCTACAAGGTTTGGTATGCTTTTGTCTAGGTCATGGGGATCGAAAGTTGGGGGATCTATCAAACTGGATTTGACATATGCTACCATTCTTGTGTTTAGTGAAGAGGAACGTTGACTGTATAGAGAATCGATATTTGTAAAGATAGTTACAAGGGCTGATTGTTCAAATAATGCTTCGATGTACGGTAAAGAGAAGATTTCTCTTGTTTGTTGTTGGAGGAAAATGATCAAATCATGGATGAAACACAGGTGGAATGTCTTGTCCAGCTAAATAAACAATCACTAGAGTGTGATAAAGTATGGAATTTATACTTAGATGGTTCTTATTCCAAGGAAGGAATTGGGGCAGGTGTGTTGTTGGTGTCTCCAGAAGGCAGCTTGATTCCTCTCTTTTTCAAGCTAGAGTTTGAAGCCACTAATAATGTTACTAAATATGGAGCTTTGTTGTTAGGACTGCAAGCTGCTAGAAATCTCAACGTGGGGTTCTTGGCAGTGTTTGGAGACTCAGAGCTGGTGGTCAAGCAAACCAGAAATCAATGGCAAACTAAACATCCAAGATTGAAGGCTTACCAAAATGAGGTGTGCAGATCTGATTGAATTTTTTTTCTTAGCCTTCAATATCCAATTTTTGCCCAGAGATAGAAATCGGATGGTTGACTCGTTGGTTGTAGCTGCTAGTAACTTCAAGCCTCCTCAAAACCCCTTGCTCAGATATGAAGTTGGGGTCATGTACAAACCTTGAATACCAAACAATATCAAGTATTGGCAGGTGTTCGAAGACGAGGAACAAATCAAACGCTTCATGGAGGTTATTGGAGAGTTTTCAAACTCAGTGATTGACTAGGAGGATAAGAAAGTAGTAGATGAACAATAACTCAGTTGGGAAGAAACTATTGTTGGACACAAGATTTTACAACTGAAGGGTAACACCATCCCCAGGGGTTTGGTCCCATTGGAAACACTGTTTAACTCAAATGATGTGGCTGCCAAGCCAACTGAGCAAGAGCTTGAAGAACAGGAGGAAGACTGTAACATTGGTACAAAACAAGACCCCAGGGTAATAAAGTTGGCTAAAGGAGTTCCTAAAGAATACAAGCAAAGTTATCTAAATCTTTTTAAGCAGTATATGGATGTGTTTGCTTGGTCATATGATGACTTGAAAACATTTGACACTACTACCATCCAACACAAAATTCCTTTGAAGAGTGGGGTGAAACCATATAAACAAAAGCTCAGGCAAATTAACCCTCTGTTATTTCTATCAATTGAGAAAGAGGTGAGGAAGTTGCTCCAAGCCAAAATTATTGTACCTCTGGAGTCTGAGGTATTCAGATTGGGTGGCAAATTTAGTCACTGTTAGGAAGAAGAACAAAGAAATAAGGTTATGTGTTGACTTTAGGGATCTAAACAAGGCCTCACTAAAGGATAATTACGCTTTGCCTAAGATGGACTACATTTTGTAGAAGGTGGTAGGATCTACTCGGATGTCCATGATGGATGGCTTCTATAGGTATAACCAAGTTGCTGTGCACCCAGAAGACTAGAAGAAAACCGCTTTGACTACACTCTGCGGAACATTTATGTATGCCAGAATGCCCTGTCGCCTCATAAACACAGAAGCCACTTTTAAGAGAGCTATGGATATAGGTTTTGTTGGAGAACATGACAAATTTGTAGTAATTTACTTGGATGACATCACTGTTTTCTCAAAAACAAATGAAGAGCACATGAAACACTTGCAACTCACTTTTGAGAAATGCTAAAGGTATGGTCTGTCTTTAAACCCCAAAAAATCTCAATTTGCTCTAAGTGAAGGAAAACTATTGGGTCACATTGTGGCAAAGGAGGGAGTAAATATTGATCCCAAAAGGGTGGAAGCCATCAATAACATCCCATTACCAAGAAATAAGAAATAAATCTAGGTCTTCTTGGGCAGAATCAACTTTTTAAGAAGGTTTATACCCAATTATGTTGAAATAATCAAAGAAATCACAGAGATGTTGAGGGATAGGGAGGTAAAGTGGACAGTAGAAGTCTGGGAATCATTCTCCAAAATCAAAAAGGCTTTTGCAGAGGCCCCAATACTAGTTAGTGCGGATGATCAAAAACCGTTTTTCATGTTTTCTTTTGCTTCTTCCCACACAATGGCTGCTATCTTGTTCCAAAAAAATGATGAAGGACACGAGCAACCAATACATTCTTCAACCAAGTGTTACGAGATGCTGCGCTAAAATACAATATCTTGGAGAAACATGCCTATGCCTTAGTCAAAGTCCTGAAAGCTTTCAGAATCCATGTCCTACAATTAAATATAGCAAACTATGTTTCTACAGCTGTTGTGAAAGACATCGTTATGCAAGGTGATAGTGAGGGAAAAAGAGGCAAGTGGATTTCTAAAATACAAGAATATGACATGGATATCAAACCCACCAAGTTGATCAAAGGGCAGGAGCTAGCTAAAATTCCGTCTGATGCAAATTGCTAAGATCTGGGCATAAACATACTAGCAGGAAAGGATGGAGAAAGTGGAAAAGTAGAGGAACAACAAAGAATTGAGACCTCTAACTCAGAAAATCCAAATGAAATACATTGTGTCTCACTGGTATAAACATATTGTTCATTATTTACTTTTTATAAGGGGTCCAATCAATTTTGATAAAGTTAAATACAGGGCTTTGAGACTACAAGCCCTGGAATTTGTGATCTCAAATGGCCAACTATATTGGAAAGACCAAGTGGGGATTTTGCTCTTATGCCTGCTTGAAGAAGAGATCCATAAAGTGATTGATGAGTTCCATAATTGTGTCTGTGGAGGACATTATAGTTGGAGAGCTACAACCCATAAAGTTCTCAAAGCAGAATTTTATTGGCCTAAGTTGTTTGGTGAGGTGCATGCCTATGTTTGGGCCTGTAAGACATGTCAAACGTTTGCAGAAAAACAGAGGTTAGCCCTGCTTCCTTTGATTCCTGTTTTTGTAGAAGAACCTTTCAGGCAATAGGGGTTTGACTTCATTGGAGAAATACATCCACCTTCCAGTGGCCAACATAAATGGATACTCACAACCACTAATTATTTCACCAAGTGGTGAAGCTACCTCAGCTAGAAATGCAACTGATGCAGTGGTCATCAAATTTCTGGAGGAAAACATCCTCGCTAGGTTCGACGGCCCAAAGAAAATTGTCACTGGCAATGCTCAGGTGTTCAAGTCAGCGAAATTTATTGATTTTTGTCAAAGGTACAACATTATAGTAGGCCATTCCGCTACCTATTACCCACAAGGAAATGGATTGGCTAAATTCTCTAATAAAACCTTAGTAAGGATTCTGAAGAAGACAATAGCAAAAAATTAGAGGAACTGGGATTCACAGCTGAAGTTTGCCCTAAGGGCAAACAAGGGTACCACCAAGAGGTCCACTGGCAAATCTTGTTTTGAATTAGTGTTTGGGAAAATTGCAATTTGCCCTATACAATTAGCAATGCCAGTAGCTAAAATCCTACAAGATGTTGAGGAGGAGCCGAATGCATTGACCAGAAGGATAAATCAACTGGTATAGCTTCAAGAAAGCAGGGAACAGGTAAATCACAATTTGCTTAATTATCAGGAGAGGATGAAGTCTCTTTTTAACATAAAAGCAAAGGATAGATCCTTGCAGCCAGGAGATTTAGTACTTAGGTGGGATTTCAGAAGAGAAGATAAAGGAAAACATGTGAAGTTTGATCCTTTGTGGTTTGGACCTTTCAAGATTGTTGAAGCAAAAGGGAACGGTATTTCTTGCTGGAAAATCTAGACAGTGAAGTGCTTGGACTGCCTGTGAATGGGTAGTTTCTCAAGCTCTACTTCAAGCACTGAAGAAGCCCATTCTCACCCATTGTAAATACCGGTTCTCAGTGCATTGCATACAATACATTGTCCCTAGTTGGAGCCAATGTTGTTGCCCTTCATTATTTATTGCTGTAGGGGTGATAAAGGGTTGTATTCAAGACTTCTAGCTTAAAAAATAATCAAATTGGTGATGAGGGCAACTTTAGGCCTTGGTGCCATAATAAGAAGCTCTAACACTAGGGTCCTCATCCATGGAATACTCCACCAAGCGAACGTAGCAAGGTAAACAACGAAATTAGCATAGGTCCGCCTTTTAGGTTAAAGGTCGAGCAGATCGCATGGCGAATTGCCATCCATCTCCGCCCGACCAACCCTCGGAAACCTTTCGGGGTGGGGGGGGGGTAACTTGCAAGGATGATATACCGACACTACTCCTGGGAATGGAATACTCAAATGAGTGGGCCCACCGATCCAACGACCCAGATTAATTCCAGGGGTAACTATCGGATCTTGCCTCCCATTCTTCCACCCGCCGGAGGATGGTGGGCACCACTCACCATGTCACAGTTCCACCAACACTAGTTTTCAGCGAGCGGCGAAAGTAAAGGTAAAACAATTGCTTCCTCATCCCCCGCTCCCATCCACTTGTCACTAACATCGCCCAATCGTCCTCTGCCACATGTCCCCCCCGTGATGTCATTTGATGTCAGATGGCCGTAGCCCCTCTCCGCCTATAAAAATCATTCCCGCTCCTAATTTTCGAATTTGTTGTGCTTTCTCGGTGCAAACTCCTACCTTTCGTCTGTTCTGCAATGCCATTTGATCACCAAGCTGGTCTAGAACTCCCCTCCGACGCCGTTTTCAGCTGTCGCAAAGCCATTCCGGTAACCTATCGGTCCTTTCCACCTGCGAATTGTTTTCATAATAGTTTAAAATGAAGAAATCGGCCCCCGAGACCCCCAAAACCCGGGAAGCCAAACCCTCTAATGTCGAACCGCTCATGGACAATGAGGCACAAATTTCAGACCCCCTTTGCTTTTACCACTTGTCGGACTTCTGTTTTGACATGTATGGTCACCACCTCAGAGGAGAGGATCCGCTTCGTGTAATTGATTTGGGGCTATATTATCAGATCACCCCTTCTATGCATCATTTCCCTCAGTTCATTTCTTGGTTAACTGCTGCTTACATAGAAGAAAATAATTGTTTTGTTTCTCCCACAGGAGCCAAAATCCTAGAGGTGACCCCAAAGTTGATCCAAAAAGCTCTAATTTACCCAAACTCCCCTGAACCCCAACAATTCACAGAAACCAGTATGGTTTATAATTATACTACCCTTCTAGTTGCTGAACAGCAATCCTTTCTACAAATGGTCTTAGCCCCTAGCTTGCAGTCCTTGCCCATTACTGATAGTTTCCAATAGCTATTTTTTCTGAATTTGTGTAGCCTATTCTATCTATAGTTGCTCATCTTTTTGGGGATGACAATGCCAATATGGCCAACAAAACATCCCTAGGGTTTCTAAGGGAGATGATGCAAACAAGCCATCTGTTTGACATACCTTCTTACTTGGTTGAGTCCATAAATTCCAATTATGCCATTTTCCTACCACCTCATACTTCAGGTATTATTCCCTATTGTTCTATCTATTTGTGTACACCCATGTGGATGAGTTTGAGTGCCCGGGTCTCAGTCTAGTGGCCCTAAACAAATAGAGGAACTTTGCTTTTGACTGGGACACTACTGTTAGGAGAAGACTAGATAATGATGGCTATTCATAGTTCATATCCTTCTACATTGCCATTGCTTATAAAATTATTCATAATGTTTCCCCTCCAAGAATCCTCCCTCAGCAAAAAGAAATCCTTCAATTGAGTAAGGACACCAGGGTGGGAGACTGGTATCTATTTGAGAATTACACAGAGATTTTGGTCTATGGGTGTGAGTTGCCTCCTTACCGCTTGCCTGTATTCATACCAATGAGGATATTCACCCTCGAGTTCATTAGACAGAGTCTTAATGTGGACCAGGTCCACTTTGTCCTTGCCAAATAGGGATATATGTTCAAGTTGGGTAAGTTTATAAGGCCTTTTATTGTTAACTCCAAACAGGGCTTCCTAGCAGCTGAGGAATTACTGAAACAAATGGATTTTGATATGGGAGTTGTTTGGCATTATCATCTTCATGGGGTCATTGCAAAGAAAAGGAAAAGCATAAAGGCTTCAAATTTCAACTTAGGAGCACGAATATAGGCCTGAGCTTGAATGGAAGGCTAACCTTGATTCATGACCTATTAACATAGAGATGGAGATCGAGACTCCAATGACAAAGGACAAGGCGTAAAAAGGGACCGTTGATGAGACATGGGATGTAGAAATGGAAGATGTAAACACCAGCAAAAAGCCCAAGACCTAAAGAGATAGAAGAAGAAGCTCACAAATCTCAAGATTGCATATCAACGATTTTTTCACGCTTCTCTACCAGCTCCATCGTTGTGGCAAAGATGTGAACAGTTCATCAATCCTGCAGTGCTCCAGATCATCGACCCAACGACGCTGCTTCCTGAACTTGTCTATCATGATTAAAGATATTGCTTATTGTGTCGATCATGACACTTTGATATTTTATGTTTTATGTTTTATGTAAATATTCTGTTTTCAGAGACTCACTGCTAGTGATTTATGATCCTACTAGTACAACTGTGCCACAAAAGAACCTTGATATTTTTGTTATGATGATTCACTGTCAAATCAAGAAAGAATATTTTGTAATGGGTTCTCTCCTTGAGGCCCTATAAAATTGTTTATGATACAAAACCAAAGGTTTAGAATTTTGTTTTCAAGAGGGAAGCTCTACAAATTGTTATGGAAATGTATGCCCTGTTGAAGATTAATGAAAGTTTTTGGCGATTCCAGCTCATATGAATGTATAGTATGTTGAGAAATCTAGGGCATCAAGTATTAGGTGATTTCTATGAGAGATAACTGCTTGTGAATGCTTTTTATTTCTTAGATTAGATTCTTCTCTTTAGAGATTATTATTGTGTTCTTCTTTCATCAAATAGTTACCAATGCATAAACAATAAAGAGACAAGAGACACAGAATGTAGGCTATTTGCCAAGGCCAAACCTCTCCACTTGAGAGGAAAACCCACACAAATTCTTCTTCTTATAGAGACTCTAATTGACGAATACCAAGACTAAGACCCTCGACCTATTCAACCTCTCCCAGACCAAGACCAAGACCAAGACCAAGATTCTTGTTTTGACCTCTATTTAGAGTCAAAGATAATCAACTACCTACTCCTTCTACTTCTGCCTCATCTTTGTAACGACCTATCTCTTAATAAAAATAAATTATATTAATTAATAAAATGATTTAAAATACACACACACACACACACACATATATATATAAGAAATTAATGTAATGTTATAATCTTAACAATATTTTAATAAATCATAAAGTGATATCTTTAATTAAATTTGAAATACTTATATACGTGACCATAACATTGTGATAGAGGAGGCGGGACATGGAAGGTGTCACCTGCAGATTAAGTGGTGGGCTGATGTTGGAAGGGCGGCCACCACCAAGAAACTTGATAAAACCACCAAGCAGAAGGTTACGGAGGGGGGGAAGGAAGGGAAAGAATAGGGGAAGAAAATCTGAAGGAGGAGGAACATCACCTGATGAAATTACCCACAGGAAGAACTTGAGTTGTTCTGAGGTTCTGGGCACGGGGGAACAGTCGACTTCTGTTAAGAAGCTTACTGGATTGAGCAGTCAGGTTCTGCTCAGTTTGGCTGGGTGGATTCTGTCGTTTGGTAACTGTTGTAGCGCAGCTGGAGGCATCTTCAACGACAGGGGCACAACTCATTCAACCACAACGACACAGGTAGGTACCTCAGCAGTTTTGTTAATTGCTTTTGTCAAATTTCAGGAAATTGTTTACCGGTTCATGATATAAATCCCTTACTGTTGTTTTTACATTTGTTACAGTCTTTACATTTGGTATCAGAGGGGTTAATCCTCCAACCTTAAAATTAGTAAAACCCTAGTCATAGTTTGCTTTCTCCTTCACAAAAATCTTGTCAATCTGTTCGGGAATGTATTGCCTACCCAACTCTGCAATGTTGAAACTGATTGTGTTTATGGGAGTAATTGATCAAAATCCATAGGAATTTTGACCAAGAAGAGGCAAGAAGGGAATTTTCACTCTATTACACCCAAAATCCATAAATTTTAGTCGAAATAAAATAGTGGGGTTTCAAATGGTTCAATATGTTTTGTTACTGTCGATCAACAGTATTAAAGTATAGCAAAATCTTCAAAAATAGGAAGCAAAGGGAAATATGTGCCACATGGCACACCCAATTGTTACCAAAAAAAAAAACTACCATCTTTTCCTCAATTGCCTTTGACGGCAGCATAGGACTGATTTAAGATGACTGGCGATTGAATTGTAAGAAAGAATTGGCCCAAGTCCAGAAGCCAAATTTGGAGCCTGTCATTAGCTGAAGTATGGATTTTGCATCAGTTCTATTCTATAGGTCCATCACATAATTCATCACGAAAGTAAGCACGCTTTAACCAGTTATGATAATCTCTTCAAAATGGCCCCTTAAAGAAACAACCTAGAATCGTAACGATTATTGAGAAATGCCAGCTCTAAGGCCGTGATTATAATTTATTTTGTTTCAGTTACAATGACCTGTAAACTTCACAAATATGACTCCAAAAGGAGGCACATATAAGGTTAAATAGATATGCAATTTCGTACCAGACTCCGATGTCTCACTCTTCCCAGCGTCTTGCTTTTCTTTTATAAGTCTCCTGTCTGTGGGGTATATTTTTTTCTCTTGACAGCAATGATTGTGCCTTCGTCTCAGACGCCCTTATACTCAGAACCATGACTTTCATGACCCGCAGCATTATCTGGGTACCCAAATCCATGATAGACTTCATGGGTTTTCCGGGAGTTTCTTGCAATTACAAAGGCCTGTCTAGAAGGTAGAAGAGCTAACCCGTCTCTCCATTTATATGGTTGAGCACAATTGCTAAGAGCGGTTTCTCATGGGAATACCTGTATCTTGGGAAATAGCTGGCAATCACGCAGATATGACACCCGTGACACTAAGACGTGGCGTTAAATAACTTCAATAGATCCTTCCATACTTTGTAAGTATACGATAACACTGAGTTAAACAATAATACACATATATAAAGGTAATACAGTTAGCATGATTTATTAATTGTTATTATATTAATTTAAGATTTTCATTTTTATTTTAAAAATTTAAAGGGTGTCTCTCTTGCTTTCTCATGAGAGTCTCACGTATGCTCACAACCAAGGAGCTCCATGCCATGGCTTCCAGGGCCCGCCACCACCAAAGAATGTCGTGTGGAGTGGTTCATTGGTCAACGGGTACATGGTATCATATTGTGGACAATGTTGAATATGCGCTCCATATGACGAATTATTTTAAAATGTAACGGGATGTCACTTCGGCGTTACCGGCTCCCTTGGTGACGTCTCTCCCTGAAGTCGACGGAGGTTCACATGTACACCACGCCAACAAAGGGAGTTCGTTCTATAGGTTGGTCTCGTCTTTGAGTAGATATAAATCTTCAACTGGCACACCAGTTCGAAGGCTTTAGCCACAGTGTTGGGCCCATGCGACCATCTGAGTCAAGGCCTCTAAGACCATTCTCAATCGGAACCCTACGTTCCAGGCCTGCCCTCGGTGATTAGCCCTTGTGACCATCCAATTCAGGGCCTTTGAGACCGCTAAAGGACTCTGTCATTAGTGTGATCTAATACCAACTTTTTTAAACAAATTGTTGACGGTCAACCTTTATTACCAAACTGGACTAGCAACTGCATAAGTTTATATAAGCCCAAACTTCAATTGTAACAAGATTTCACTTGTTGTTAAGTGAACCAGTTCCTTGAATTCAATGAAGTTGGCTTGATCTGAAGATGCAAGTATATATATTACGTTGGATACTTCAGTGTTGAGCAATTTACGTTGGATAAAAGTCCGCCCGAAACATAGTTTTAATTTAAAGTAAAGTCAGTTTTATTTTAAATAACATTCGTGGTTGAATTGAATCATTTTATGACGTTCATAAGAGCTTGTGGTTGAGTGACCTTTTATATTAATCTATTTTATTAATTATTTAAATTAATTTATTTATAATAGTTTATTTATAATAATAATTTGTTTAGTTACTATTTTAAATCATCAACACCCCATCATCCTTAAACTTCGAATCTTATAAATTTATATTAATTTATTTATAATTTAACCCAATGTGGAGAAAGTCTGCAAAAAATCCCGATGTAATCCTAAAAACGCGATTTTTTGAACTAAACGATTTAATTCCCCGACTTTTTGGTGACTTTTTCACGAAGGAAAAAATCACAATTTTTTCCTTATACTCCCGATTTAGTCGAGAGTCGACCCAAAAAGTCTGCCTCCCTTCCCAGGCCGTGGATAAAGAGGCCGCAAAGGTGACAAAAACTGTAAATTGAAGCTTCCATCCATGCATTTTCAAGTTATTGCATTGTATTGTTTGTCATACTTCTTGCGAGCATAGTAGTCTCATTTGTAATCTGTTAGTTTTGAGGTTAAGATATGTTTTTGTATTCCAAGGAAAAACAAATCTTTATACTTCATATTTCTAGTTAGAAAGCAAAGTATACATTGGCTAAGCCTCCAGGCTTTCATTGATCCAGACTCTAACAATCATTGCCCCTTCAAAATATTACAAAATTACCAAAAGGACATGCAAACAACAGTCTTGCGTAGAAAGAACCCCACACCATCAAAAACATTGTTACAGTTGTTGAATGCTTCTAGAAGAAACAACAAAGAGGAGGTCATGAAGATCAAATAACAACAACCTGTCCAAAAAACACAAAACCAGTGCCTCAAAAAAGAACCCATTTTTCAGACAGGAACAAAGTACTTGTGAAATCTTGTGACAACAAAGATCCTTCCTGCAATGAGAGCACGTTTTGAAAGGGAATCCTCTTTAGTGGTGAACTCCTTGTAAATGTGGGGAATGGTTATGTATCAGAAGTGGATTTTACCTCCAAGAGATTTTGAATAATAGATGCCAAGGCTAGGTTAGTAATCTGACATCTACTGTTTTCTCAGAAAATAAGCAGCGTGGAGTCACCAAGCGTTAATTTTCACATTTACTGTGATACTCACTGTTAATTTTCATTGGACCTACCACCTGACACCTTATTACCCAAGCAGATTACAATCTACTGAATAAATGCATGACTTATTTCTTAATACAATTAGGAATCAAAAATTAAAAGGGGAAGAGGATCTCAGTGACTGATTACTTGATGACTTTTAGATGACTCATGATATACATTTATTATATTTTTTGTTGATATTTTGACTCTTGAGAGTTGAGACTCAGACAGGACTCAAAATTCAGGAGTTGATTCACTATTTTGATATGTGATGTAGCACTAGACTTCATATACAAATTATATATTAGCTTACTTTACATGTTTATGTGGAAATGCATTTATTTGATGTTGTGGATACTCTAGATGTTAAAAAAAATAAAAAATAAATGAATAATTTTGTGTTTTTTTAATTTTTTCGACTTTTTGCCAACTTTTTCAAAAAACTCCCGACTTTGACAAGTTTTTCAACTTTTGGACCCTTGCCGAATTAATCTCGACTTCGACTTTTTCCACATTGATTTAACCAAGTGAACGTTGCATTTAAAAAAAAAAAAATAATTATGTTGAGCTTGGGAGGTCCAACCTTGGAACCTGTCGGGGACCTATTAAAATAGGTGAAGATTACTTAACACCTCCCCACTACCTACCATTATTTTTAGGTAAACATTTTGAATTTCGTTATGAAATTGTAATGAATGTGTTCTAATTGATATCCCGATAAGCATACATCTAAGTAACATATTTCACATTATAGCTATGTGTGCCCTTCTTTAGAAGTAAGAGTCAGTTTGAGGTATGATGGGTATGTCGCTGATGTTCATTATAATGAGGCATTCAATATTTTCATTTTATGAATGTTGCTTAGAAGCTAATGGTGGATGATCCACCTTAGGATTTAATAACCATACGCTTCTACATTATTTCATATTAGGATAGAATACCCTGCATTAGGACAAGGAGGTTGCGCGACCACCCTCCTTGACCTCGGTACCAGTAAGATCTGCCTAGTAGATGAAAGTAGCAAAAAACTATACCTGTTTATGAATGTGAAATTGCAAAAAAAGAAAACTATATGTTAAATTCGAATGTCTATCTCAAATTTTTATAGAATTTTATCATGTACACAGGAAACATTACAATGGTAAAGACATATGAGCGACGACGATGTGATCGAGCAGCATCACTATCATTAATGCCGCCACTGTCGCCATCATCATCCCCATCACTGCCACTATCACCATTGTCACCACCAAGACCATTATCAACATCAATCGCTCCAGCCCCAGAGTTGACCGTGATAATGAACTCATTGGAAGCCTTATTAGAGACATTAAAAGAATCAACTAAGGCTAAGACCAAAGAGGAATTTCAACCTTTAGCTACCAGTTCAGCGAAACCAAAGAATTTTGAGTCCAAAAGATCAAAAGAAGATATTACTAGGGAGCTTCAGAAAATTAAACTCCCAGAATTTTTAGGAGGTCAAGCAGGTGAACACGCTGAAGCATGGTTAGAAGGAATGAATAGATGCTTTAGATTAAGAGAATATTCTTCTTCGGCAAAAACAAAAATTGTTGTATTTCAATTAAAGAAAAGTGCCTTGATTTGGTGGGGGAATCTGGAAAAGCAGGTGCACCTTACATCGGATAATGTCCCTTGGGAACTATTTTAGGAAAGATTCCGCGCAAAGTATTTACCTCCATACTTTCAACAACAGCAAGCCAGGGCCTTCCATACCTTAGTACAGGGTAATAAAACAGTGGAAGAGTACGAGATAAGGTTTATGGAGCTTGTAAAATACATTCACTACTTAGATTCTGATGAACATCAAGCTGAACCCTTCATATTTGGGTTAAATCCTCGCATCAAAGCCTTGGTAAGCATGTGGAAACCGTCATCAGTAGCTGAGGCGGTTGAATGTGGTCGTTATGCAGAAGAGCACCTTGGAATCAAAAAAGATATAGGGCTAGCAGAACCTTTACAATTAGGATTTCCAGGAAAGACTCCCCGAAACTTCTTCAGAGGAGGTAGCTCGAGGCCACCTTATGGTAACAGGTTTACCCCAAGAAATATAGGAACAAGAGCTCCCATGGCAGTAAACACTATAGCCGTAGAATCATTAAACACTAGTCCATGGACATCTCGTGGAGCTGCCAGTAGAGGAAGAAATTCGAGAGGAATAAACATGAGAGGGCGGAGCTCTTTCTCTAGCAATTCACATCCTGATTCAAGAGGATCAACACAGCTTAACTATTGGGGATGTGGGGGACCGCATTTTCAACGTGATTGTCCAAAAGTTTCGTCAAATATATTGCATAGGACTGGAAATGAAGCAATATCCAACAATCAAGGTAATCATAGAATTCATGCAGTAGTCATCAACGACCAAGCAACACATCAATCCACTGTAGTGGAATCTTCAGGCATTATCAATGGTATAAAACTCAAAATCTTATTTGATACTGGTGCCATAAATAGTTTCATTTCATCATATGCATTAAACAAATGTGGGTTGGTAGCTCGCAGACAAAATGATTTCAAACAGGTGGAAATGGCCTCAGGAGAACTCTAATCTGTGGGCATAAGTGTGGATCAATGCAAAATTGACCTGGGGGTCTGTACGACTAAACTGAAAGTTTATGTCACAGCCTTGGGAACTTATGATCTTATCATTGGTATGGATTGGCTAGAAGCTCATCAAGCTTGGGTAAACTGTTATGGGAAAAGAATTCTAGGTATAAATGATGAAGGAGAAGTAATCCAAATTCAAGGAATCAAGAGAAAAGTATCTTTACGCTACATATCAACAACGAAAACAAAGCGTTGTTTAAGGAAAGGTTGTCAGGCATATGTAATTCAAGAAGTAAGCAAAGAAAAAGGACCATGCTTAGAACAATATCCAGTGTTAGCCGAATTTTCGGATATATTTCCAAAAGAACTACCAGGGTTACCCCCTGTAAGAGAGCTGGATCTCACTATTGAATTAAAACCTGGTACCCAACCGATCTCTAAAACGCCTTATAGAATGACAGCTCCAAAACTTCAAGAATTGCAAATTCAATTGAAGCAACTATGGCTATAGGACACATTCGACCCAGTGTATCACCTTGGGGCGCTCCTGTAATTTTTGTGAAGAAGAAAGATGGATCTTTAAGATTATGCATGGATTATCGAGATTTGAATCGAGCTACAGTAAAGAATCAATATCCTATGCCTCAAATCGATGATCTTTTCGATCAAATGAATGGAGTTGCTGTCTTTTCAAAAATTGATCTTCGGTCAGGCTATCATCAACTAAGGATTTTTGAAAGCGATATTTCTAAGATTGCATTCCGGACATGTTTTGGACATTATGAATTTACTGTGGTACCATTTGGATTAACAAATGCACCAATAGTATTCATGAATCTTATGAACAGTGTCTTTTGCGAATACCTTGATCAATTTGTACAAGTCTTTTTAGATGAGATTCTCATCTATTCGAAGAATAAGAAAGAGCATGAAAATCATTTACGGATAGTATTGTCCTGCCTTAGAAAACGTCAGTTGTATGGAAAACTATCCAAGTGTTCATTCTTTCAGGAAAATATTCATTATTTAGGTCATATCATATCAGGTGAAGGGATTTCAGTAGATCCTGAGAAGGTAAAAGCAATCATGGAATGGCCAATACCGAAAAATGCACATGAGATATGAAGCTTTATGGGTTTAGCTGGTTACTACCGAAGATTTGTGGAGGGATTCTCCAAAATCGCTAAGCCGATTACAACCCTTCAGCGTAAAGGTGTTGAGTATGAATGGACTGAGGAATGTAATAAAGCATTCTCTGAACTCAAAAGACTACTCACCAGTGCACCAATCCTAAGAGTCCTAGATATGGACAAAGATTTTACGGTATGTACTGATGCATCCAAACAAGGGTTGGGTGCAGTGTTGATGCAGGATAAAGGAGTGATAGCATATGCTTCCAGAAAGTTAAAACCTCATGAAGAACTCTATGCTACTCACGATTTAGAATTAGCTGCAGTAGTGCTAGCTTTAAAGATTTGGAGACACTATCTAGTTGGACGAAGTTTTACACTTAAAAGCGACCATCAAAGTCTACAATATTTGTTCACCCAAAGAGACTTAAATGCCAGACAAAGGCGATGGAGTGAATTCCTAAGTGAATATGACTTCGGAATATCATACATTAAGGGAAAAGAAAATGTGGTAGCAGATGCTTTAAGCAGAAGACTTCGGATATTTTCTCTCATACCCATTAAAGTAGACTTAAGACAACGAGTACTGGAACATCTCATAAAAGATAATTGGTATTTAAAGGTGAAGTTTAGTTTTGAGGGTAAAAAGCCAAAAGAATCTAAATTTGAGGGATATGAATTAGAAAACGATGGAATCTTACGATTCCATGGAAGGATGTATATTCCTGATAATAAGGATCTTCGAGACACTATCCTTAGGGAAGCCCACAGAGCAGTGTATTGTGCACATCCTGGAGTAGGGAAAATGTATGCGGATACCAAGAAACTCTTCTTCTGGTCAGGCATGAAACGTGATATTGCTCAATTTGTTGCAAAATGTTTGAATGTCAGCAAGTAAAAGCAGATCATTGTCACCTAGCGGGTTTCTTACAACCTCACGACATTCCTATGTCTAAATGGGAGATCATTTCTATGGATTTTATCACTGGGCTACCTCTTACTTCTCATAGACACAATGCCATTTTGGTAGTAGTGGATAAATTAACAAAAAGCGCCCATTTCATTCCCGTAAGAGATACTTACGATGTTGCTGATGTAGCTCGAGTATTCATAAATGAAGTTATCAGATTTCATGGAGTACCTAAGAAGATTATATCTGATAGAGATTTGCGATTCACTTCTAGATTCTGGACTTGCATGCAGTCAATCTTAGGAACTCAACTAAATTTAAGCACTGCTTACCATCCTGAGACTGATGGGCAAACAGAAAGAGTAAATCAAGTACTTGAAGACATGTTGAGAATGTATGTTATGGATCAACAATCACACTGAGAAAAGTATTTACCCTTAATCGAATTCGCATACAATAACAGTTACCACAGTTTGATTGGAATGCCTCCATTTGAAGCATTATACGACAGACCTTGCAGAACACCGTTAAGTTGGGACAGGTTAGAAGATCGAGTGATAATAGGATCAGAATTAATCCATGAAATGGAAGAGCAGGTAAGACAAATTAGACAACGATTAAAGGAAGCACAAGATAGACAAAAGAGTTATGCTGATGCTCACAGAACTGATAGGAAGTATGAAGTAGGGGATCAGGTTTTCATCCGCATCAAACCAAATAAAAGTACTATTCGATTCGGAAAAGGGACAAAGTTGTCACCCCGATTTATTGGACCATTTAAAGTCCTGGAAAGAGTTGGACTTGTTGCCTACCGTCTTGCCCTGCCACCTCATCTGCATAGAATTCATAATGTATTTCATGTATCTGTATTAAGACATTATATAGCTGATCAATCTCATAACCTTCAATGGAAGGAATTGCAGGTATCAGACGAGGGAGTCGTATTGGTCGAACCATTACGTATAATGGAACGTAGGGTTCGACAACTCAGGAATCGCCCGGTGGACCAAGTTAAGGTCCAATGGGACAAGTATAGTCCTGGATTAGCTACTTGGGAAGATACAGTGGACATATGTCAAAAATACCCTAATCTGTGTCAATTTTGAAGAACTTTAAACTATGTTTAGTATATATTTACTTCACTGCAAATCAGAGACTCATAACCATTTTGAATGATTATATATAAACGTGAAATTTTGTGACATAATATATGTTTCAATTCTACTGGTACATGGATACTAAAACGATATATGTTGTTGATCTTACTAAATTATAGTAGTCAAAGTAAAGTTTAAGACAATTAAATGATTTTACTTCTGATAGGAATTAAGATATTATAAATCTATTTTATTTAAACATGTCAATATGATCGATGGAATCGAAATCAAGGAATAATTACATATTAAGTGAAAGTCAATGGCATGCATAGAATATGGCAAAATATGTTATACGGTAGTTGACATATGTGAATTATACATGAGTTATTTTGAATATGCTAATGCACATTTTACGAATGCATGGATAAGTGTATGATTGCAGATAATAAACAGTTACCAGAATGACCACGTGATGACAGAACCTCAGAACAATTAAAGCGCAAAGAGATTCTATGATAGGGTATTAACTCTAATTATACTGGGAGGGGTGGAGGTGTTGCCCACCGTTTATCCTCTGAACCCTGGAGTCATGGGAGGACTGTGCGAATCACGCTCCCCTAGATGTGTGATGATGACTGCTGGATGCCTACTGGGAATCAGGTTAGTATAACCGACGCTGTCACCTTAGAGTTTATGAATGGTTAGGTCAGTAAAACTGGTGCCATGGCATACTCCAGTAGAGGACGGATAGGATGAGAGCGGAAGAGATTAGGAAGGATAGGATGATTTTAGAATAGCTTGGGAACCTGGTTAGAGCAAGGCATGACCATTAAAATCGTAAACCTAAAACACTAATTTTATAGTCTCCTTATACTAAAATAAAAATTTTAAACCTCGGTTTACAATCCTAAGAAGAATGTACTAATTGCTATCATAAGTAATAAGATAAGATAAAACCCTAACTTCGGGACAAAGTTTTTTGAAGGGGGAGTGTATGTAATGACCTATCTCTTAATAAAAATAAATTATATTAATTAATAAAATGATTTAAAATACACACACACACACACACACACACATATATATATATATAAGAAATTAATGTAATTATAATCTTAACAATATTTTAATAAATCATAAAGTGATATCTTTAATTAAATTTGAAATACTTATATACGTGACCATAAGAGTGTGATAGAGGAGGCGGGACATGGAAGGTGTCACCTGCAAATTAAGCAGTGGGCTGTTGTTGGAAGGGCGGCCACCGCGAAGAAACCTGATAAAACCACCAAGCAGAAGGTTACGGAGGGGGGAAAGGAAGGGAAAGAACATGGGAAGAAAATTTGAAGGAGGAGGAACATCACCTGAGGAAATTACGCACAGGAAGAACTTGAGTTGTTTTGAGGTTCTGGGCACGGGGGAACAGTCGGCTTCTGTTAAGAAGCTTACTGGATTGAGCAGCCAGGTTCTGCTCAATTTGGCTGGGTGGATTCAGTCGTCTGGTAACTGTTGCAGCGCAGCTAGAGGCATCTTCAATGGCAGGGACACAACTCATTCAACCACAACGGCACAAGTAGGTACCTCAGCAGTTCTGTTTATTGCTTTTGTCTAATTTCAGGAAATTGTTTACCGGTTCATGATATAAATCCCTTATTGTTGTTTTTACATCTGTTACGGTCTTTACAGGCTTCCTTGTCTTTGCTTCAGACACGCAACTTCTCGGCCCTAATTCAGAGGCCTTAATATGTGTAGATGGCCTTCGTTTGCACCTTGATTTCCTTCGTTTAGGGTAGATACCTTTCCTTGCTTAACTCAACTTCTCTTTCTGCAATTCGGCTACCTAGATGACTGAAGTATTTCGGTCCTTTTCCTGTAGCAAACAATCCTATAAACTTGCACGTGTGAGGTGATATCAGCCCTAGAACAAACACAAAACAACCTTGACTTCTAGTCCTTGTTTCTTTGCTTGGAGAGAGGCTTCCTTAATGAGACTTCGCACTGTTTAACTTCGGACTTGCTGTACCTCGCACTTCAGACCGTGATGACCGAAAATCTGCCTCTAAAATGATCTTGAGCACTCCTATTTATAGTTGTTGCCCAAGGTGATTCGCCGACCTGATATGTAGGTGAGCCGACGTGACTGTTGGAGGAGACAATTA
Source organism: Pinus taeda (assembly GCA_000404065.3). NCBI lineage: Eukaryota > Viridiplantae > Streptophyta > Pinopsida > Pinales > Pinaceae > Pinus > Pinus taeda. Next base: position 115,149 of record APFE030001831.1, on the reverse strand, counting down.
ATTCCACTTTGAAATCGACTTGAGGTTAATTCTTGTGCTTGGTCTTGGAGGTCTACTTGACATATTCATTGATTCATATATAAATATAATATGCCCAAGAAGGGTCCTTCATACATGACATAGACTCAAATTGATTTTTATGACTAGATGACAAATCCTAAAGGCTCATAATGGGAGCCATCACTAAAAATAAAATTCCTTGCTCATGAAACCCATGAGACAACCATGATAATAAATTTATTTTTCTTCTTTTCATCAATTTCATAAAATCACAATTACACGTGTCATTATGAAGACTGCACCTAGTTACTTTTCAACATCGTATGTATTCTCTCTTGTGTTTGTTCCATATACCCTCACTCTTTTTCTCAAATTACATGTAATAGCAGCCGTTGGATATGTTTTAATGAATTCATCTACGTCTAATGTTGATCTAAGATGCCTATGACTGATATGAATTATTATCCTTAAAAATGTGCTCCATGTATCTTAGCACACCATTTAAATGTTTTTCTCATCCACTTCATGTTGAACTTCGATGCGTTGGATTCTAGTTTAAGCCCTATGTGTTGGTTTTCTTTCCTTCTTGATTCTTCTCTCCTCTATACTACAAATGACTTATAAAATTGCATACTCATATAATGTTGGCCACTAGAGTTAGAGATTAATGCTTCTATGAGTATTTCTCCTCTTAAGGAAAGTTCTGAATCAATTTCATCTTAAATATGTTAAATATTGAGTGTAAGAGAAAATCTCAGCAAATCCTACAAGCACTCATGAAGATGTCCTAGGCACTGGTCTCTCTTCAACCCAGGGGCTGTCTCTAGGAGCTACAACAAAATGATTTTTTTGGATGCTAGAGGCCATCTAGAACGTATTTGTTGACATATTTTCGGTTCAAAGATGGATTGCACTAGATGCTATTTTGGTTATGTGCACCCTTACGTGCTATATAAATGAGAACTTGTAATTTGTGGACTTGTGGTCGGGAAGTTTATAACTACGAAATGAATGATGTTATATGGTTTAATCTAGTGTTGAAAATATTCGTATTGACAAAATATCGGCGAGGGTTCAGAAAACATCTTATCGGCAATATCAATGAAAATATTACAAAATATCGACAAATATTGGCAAACATAAAAAATGCTTAATATATTCAATTTTTTTTAATCAGATTTTTAAACATATAAAGCAATAACAAATAAAATAAACACATTGGCACATAAATATGAAGAATGATATATATGATGTAGTGGATATAAAATAAAAATGATACATCAAAGGTGATGCCAAATCTTGCTGACCCCTGATAATTGTCCAGTCAAGGACTCAAATGTGGAGAACCAATACAAAATAACATCACATATATAAAAGTATCTCATCATCATGAGTTATATGTAGCAAAACAAATAAAACTAGTAGCTATCTATCTGGGATCAATGTCCTCTCCCCCTTTTACGGGAAAACATGATATAGGATGTTTGCAAGACCTGCCCCTAACAGTATAAGCCCCTGCCCCTACACCTAATGTCAAATAATGACTGTTGGGTATGGAGTTGTGCTCTCCTATATCTATAGCAGATGGCATTGATGTTGATGCTCCCACAGTCTCCTCCTCCTCCTCCTGTTCCTCCTCATGCTGCTCCTCCCCCGAGTCTTCCTCCTCTTGCTACACCTGTTCTAATGGTTCCTCTGGCTCTAGCCATGCAGGTAACTCATCCAAGATGGGCACCTCATACTCCACCCTCCACTGAGACAATACATCAATATTGTCTAAGGAAATGGCATCTGGATCCATTGGTGTTTCTATTTTCTTCACTCGAAGTCGGAGATTGTAATGCACATACACTAAATCCTTGAGGCGTGAGAACTCCAACCTATAAGAGTGTCAAAAAAACTAATGAGTTTTGACTCTTGACACTTGAGGGTCATAAATTGAAATTACAATAAATGTAATTGCATTATTGCTCAACGGAAGGTTGAAGCTTAAAGTTATACTTGTTGCGTTTTTTTTATTGTATTTTCTCAAACACACTCCAATTGCACTCACACCCTGAAGAGCTGCATGTTTGAATCAGGATTCTTATGGCCAATTTCTACAAATTTGGTGCCCTTGCACCATAGCTTTGCCACCAAATATCTACAACAAAATAAAGAAATAAAAATGTCAAAAACTTGAAACATAATTAAACTTTCAAATAAAAGTTACATAATTGAATTTTAAAAATCTAGAATTATAAATAAGTAAATTCTAAATTGAAAATTCTAATGAGCGATGACTTGTCACTTACGTAGCATGAAGAGGGTCCTTTCCCTAATAGCATCATCAAAGCCAAATAGGCCAACATAATCCCCATAAAACTGTACCTCACAATTGATTTTTCTAAGCTCAGGATCATGTACCATCCTCTGAATATATGTGTGGAGCCTTTCCATCACCTCGTCATCAAAATCAAAGGCACATTTGTATGAAAATGTGGGGTTGAGAAAGAGTGTTGCTGCATGAATGGGTCAATAAAGCATCCCTGTCCACTGAATATCAATCACATCCCTTAACATCATATGTCTATCAAGCCCAACAGAACCCTTGTTTGCATATAAGAATGAATGGCCTCCTTGGCCCTATCCATGGCCTCATACAAATAAGCCATTGTAGGCTTGTCCCCATCTACCAATCTCAGAACCTTTACTATAGGTTCACTAACTGAGCACACTTCTTCTACTCCCTGCCAAAATGTGTCAGTGTACACCTTGGCCCTATACATGGCCTCATACAAATAAGCCATTGTAGGCGTGTCCCCATGCCAATCTCAGAACCTTTACTATAGGTTCACTAACTGAGCACACTTCTTCTACTCCTTGCCAAAATGTGTCAGTACACCATTTTTTCAATGGCTCTCCCATCCTGTCTCCTGTTGTATCTAGAATCACGCCACTCATTAGAAACAAACATTTGCTTCAACTCAAACTGACATTGAAGCAAAGAATGGAGAGTAATAAAGTTGGTGGAAAAACGTGTGATTGCAGGACGCCACAACTTCTTTTTTCTAGTGTATCCTTATGAGGCTAAGAACAAAAGCATGGTTATATATAAACTTGGGGACACTCCTAGCCATATCAATCACCTACTTGATGAAGGCATATCCTCAAGCAACAAATTGATACAATGTGCTGCACATGGAGTCCAGAAAAATGTGTGGTGCCTCTCCATAAGCATCCTGCTGATAGACACATAATTCGTTGCATTATTTGTTATGACTTGCACCACATTCTGCACACTAATCTCTCGGATGAACCCATCTAACAACTCACATATCATTGCTGCATCTTTTATATGTGTTGATGCATCCACTGATTTGATAAACATGGTACCTTTAGGACAATGTACCAAGAAATTTAGAAGGGTCCTAGGCTTTCTATCTGTCCAACCATCAGACATCACTGTGCATCCAGGCACTTTCCATGTCTGTTTCAACTTCACCAATCTAGAGTTGATGTCCTGCTTTTCTGCTTGAAGGATTGGTCCCCACAACTCCTCATATGTAGTTGTTTTGTACCCTGGGCCCACAACAACAATAGCATCACACATTGGTTGCCAAAATGGATTGGTTTTGGTAATGCTTAAGAGGTAAGTCGCTCCAGAAAAGACACCTCCCCATAACACTATCTACTTCTTGCTTCTCCTTTTTTTTAACATGTTATTTTATGGAAGATTGTGCTCCATGTCTAGTTCGTTGAACAAAAAATGATGACCTCGCACTCCTAGTAACATTAGCACTAGCAGGTGACATTGTGGAGCCCCTCCTACTACCCTCAGCGTCAAAATCAGAAGAAGATATCCCGAAAGATCTACTTGCACATTCAGCCTTGTTTCTTTCTGCCTCTTCCTTCTTTTTGTCTTTTTCATCAATTGCTTAAAGAGCTTTTTGTATAATCTTTGCACTAGAAACTGTATAAAGCCCAACATTATGTCTAGGGAGTCTAGCTAGATGGTGTTTCAATCGCGTAACCCCTCCTGTCATCTTGGTCCCACACAATTTGCATGATAGATATGCCCGATTAGTGCCAACATTAGGCTCTCCATACTCCCAAAATGGGTCCAAGGCTTTTGGCCAATGTTTTAAAACTCTGACTTAGGTTTGGAACCGACCGAGGGTCGACTTCGACTCCGACTCCGACTCAATATTGACTCGGCTGGTTTGATTCCAATGACTTGGCCGTTGTAAAAAATACATTGAATATTTATTTTTTTATAAAAAAACGTAATTTTAAAGATTTTCATTAATGTTTCCAAACACAAAGCATTAGAATATAGAGAGAAGACAACATATGATCAAAGTAGGCTCATGAATATACCACTATATCAAAATGGCACCCAGTGCACTGTCCAATACATACTTGATATAGAGATCAAAACAAAAACACATAACCAAGGAGGCTCTAAATGGCCTCTACAACAAAAGTAAACTTTAAAACATCACTAGTCACCAGTACTACTGGCTACTGCTAGAGAGGCCAACATCATCTGGCTCAGACTCTAAATCAAAGTCAAACAGGGAAACCCATGGCTCCTTCTCCTCCTCATCACCATCTCCCACTGCAACTGTAGAAGTAGTAGCACTCGCAGGCGCAACAACTGCACGTTGAGATAGACGAGATATGCGCTTCCATCGTGGCTGAGTAGAGGAAGTGCCCACAACTGGAGGACGTGGGGCTGGGCCTAGTACAAGTGGATCTGCATTCAACTGAACATTATGTTCAACTAATGCGTTCGTTTGTAATCGAAATCAAGACCAATATCCTCATCAGAATCAAACTCTGGTAGATGACTCTCCACTACCCAATCTGATGTTGGATCAATATCTTCCAACACAATGGGATTTGTATCATGACTTTTATTCAACATTTGGTTGCATCTTAGCTGGAGGTATTATTGGACATCGACTAGATCATTTAACCGTTTTTGTTCCAAACGTTTTCTGTTCTTTGTGTGAATCCTCTCAAAGACAGACCAATTGCACTCACACCTAGTAGCACTGCAAGTTTGACTCAAACTATGGATTGCGAACTTTTGTAATTGAGGACAATGGCTACCAAATGCCTCCCACCATTGTGCTGCAAAAAACATAGTTGTGTGATGAGTTAGCTCAACAAATTATATGGAATATTAAAACTTAGATGCCTGATGCTCAACAAACATAGACATTTGTATCAAACATAGTCATAAGTAATATTTTTATTAATTGATGATGAAATGGATGATTTACATGGTTGTGACGGTGCTCCTTTAATAGGAGTTGACTGGCCATGAACCCCATAAGACACGTCCCTTGGGAATGGTGTCCATTCATTATTAAGTATTCAATCATTAATTAAATTTATTTAATGATTGGTTAATTAATTATACATATGCATTTATTATTATCTTAGTTATGTAAAATTTAATTCATAACATTGCCTCTACCTTAAAAATGCTTTTTCCTCAAAGCATAGGTAAGGTGGGGTGTTGCTGAAGAAAACGTTTTGTCTCCCAAGATGAGTCTTCCTCCAGTAGTTTCTTCCATTTGATGAGGAACTCCTTAATTGTCTTAGACCATAATACTTTCTCTCGAGTAGCGAGTATACCTGCGGGTTCTAAGATGATTCTTCCTTTGTCATCAATTTCCGGTATTTCTTTTTGAGCTATTTGGTTTTGCCCTAGCACTTTCTTGAGACTTGATATATGAAAGGTGTTATGGAATCGACAATTGTCCGGCAACTTAAGTTTATAAGCCACAGTACATATTTTTTTGACTATTTGATATGGCCCATAATATTTAGGTGATAGCTTACTTTTCCCTTCCTGTTTTAATGATAATTGCTTGTAAGGTTGTAGCCTCACAAAAATCCAATCTCCTTCCTCAAACTCTCTTTTAGTGTGATGTTGGTTAGCCTATGGTTTCATTCTATTACGTGCCATAGTTAGATTTTCTTTTAATAAATTAATGACTCTTTGGCTTTCTTGTAAGTAGTCTTTTACTGCTGGAACTTTAGAATCGAGTATTGCAAAGTCCTTCCACCTGGGTGGCTCATAACCATATGAAGCCTGAAAAGGTGTCATCTTAGTTGACATGTGGTAGGTGGTATTGTACCACCATTCCACCAAGTGTAGCCATTGGGTCCATTGATTTTGTTTGTCGATGACAAAGCAATGAAGATATGTTTCCAAGCATTTATTTACGACTTCAGTTTGGCCATTTGTTTGAGGGTGATAGGCCGAACTCATGTTGAGGGATATCCCCGCTTGTTGACAGAAATCCTTCCAAAAATTACCTTTAAACATTGCATCTCTATCACTTACTATGACCTTGGGAAAAATATGTAGTTTGTATATGTTTTTACAAAACATATCCTCAATTTGCTTAGTTGTGTTGGTTTTTTTTATAGCCATAAAATGGGCATATTTAGTGAATATGTCAACTACTACAAATACGTTGTCCTTACTGTCAGACGCAGAGAGTCCTTCTATGAAGTCCATCGAAATATCTTCACATTTCTGGTTGGGAATGTGTAGCGGGTGTAACAAACTCGGGGTTGGAATATTTTCACTCTTATTCCTTTGACAAATATCGCATTCTGCCACATATTTCTGAATCTCCTTGTTCATGCCCTTCCCATAGAATCATTGTCGAATGTTGTAGTAAGTCTTGTAGAATCCGACATGTCCGGCCGATTGAAGCATCTAAGGTTGTCATATTAAGGTGATTCTTCTATGACATGATAACAATTTGTGAGGCATTTACACAATTTGTATTAGCTTAATGTTTCATTCATTATTAGTATGTGTGTTTCCTTCATCAAACTGCTATCAAAAACAAAAGAGACAAGAACAAAAATGTTTGGCTTTCTGCCAGGGCCAAAACTTCTCCCTCTTGGAGAGGAAAACCCACGCATAAATTCTTCTTATAGAGATTCCCTTGACGAAGACGAAGACCATGACCCTTGACACATTCTGCCTCTCCAAGACCAAGACATCAATCCTCTTGCTTGAATACTGCTGAGATCATCATCTTGCTGCACCTCTGAGGTCATCACCATTGTACCTCCAAGAACTTCATCACTGTTGCAAGGTTGTTGAGAGCATCATGCACCATGACTGCACCTTGAGGCTGATATGATCTTTTGCACCTTCCTTGAGATCTTGACTGCACTTCATTGCGTTGTAAGATCATGATCCTTGTCTCTTACCTTTGTTGAGACTAACCCTCTTTACTATGGTGATCACTCTTTCTTTTATTACTGCATATTTGGGACTGCATCTGAGATATATGTTCACATTGAGATCACTGGAGGGCAAATCTAAGTATTGTGATATCATTATGACTATATATTGCCTTTCACAAGTATATCGAGCACCACTGTCCTTACATAGATATATTTCATCATCATGATAACATCAAGACCAAGAGCATTACATTTGCTATGCTTGTTGCAATATAGACAGATTCGTATATTAGGACAAAGATGCCAAGAATGTAACCCTTGTCACTTCGTGTAATCTTAGGCATTGTTTCATTATGTCGAGGTTGCAATAGAGACATCACTTGGATCATCTTCATCATTAGATTGCCGAGTGAGAGATCTATCACTGCTCACTGCTGTCCAATGTGCCTAGACTGCCACAGGAGAACCACCGAAATCTGATGTCAAGACTGCTCCTGGGCATGCGAGGTTAGTTTACCTCTGTAATTCTGAGATTGCCATTCCTAGAAATGTCGAGAATGTCCAAACCTCACATCACTACTGCGTCTATTACTTGAGATCATTTTGCTCCATTTATTCGAGGTCTTGACTACACCTAAACCCCAAATGAGGTGCAGTCAGACCCTACTTGTGGCTATGCTCCTCCATACGAAATCTCAGAGGCAACCGAATTTTTGTTGTGTCTTTTTGCGCTGACCCATCATGGGTATTTATAGTGGTGAGCGTATATATGAGCCGACATGAACTTTTGAACCGACGTGACCTTTTCTTCAAGCCGACATGATATATATTTATGTATTTATTTAATTCATTTTCTAGCTGATTTGAAGATCCCTCGTTTTTTGCTTGCAGACTTCGGTAGGCTAGCTTTTGAGGCATTGATCTTGGTCTTGGAGGGATGTGACACAACTTTGAAGACTTGTACGTACTTACATGAACTCATGAAGAGTTTTTATACACATGACATGACTCTTTGACATATAAAAATAAATCCTAAAGACATCAAGAAGAAGTCTTTTACCTAGAGACACTTCTTGCTCATGAAACCCATGTAGCAAGCTTACAAAAATAATTTATTTCCTTTTATTACATTTAATACAAAGATCATGTCATTATGAAGACCGAAACTAGTTACACTTTCTTCAACACTCCCTCTTAACTAGGGAGGTATTCATAATGGTACTTGGTCATTCTCAATCTGAAGAATTTCTCATAAGAAGAATTGGATTTCCAATCCATCTGTTATAACATCATTTCAACCAACATTGTTTCCATTTAGCAAGGCCTTGACTAACAGCTCCATCTCTCACTTAGATCAGAGCACACAATGTTGGCGAGACCAATGATTGATAGGCACACATCATCATTGTCTCTCTTAGGGTCATACCCACCGGGGTGTTCTCCAAGTATGCTCTACTAGGACTATTCTCATCTTGGGTTCCCAGCGCTCAAGAATATCAGTCCTCTTGCCCACTCTTGTTTTTGATGCCCTACCACATCCTCAAACTTCAAAGAGTGTCGGATGCCAAATGATTACACAATCTTCCATTCTTTCTTCCAAACTGAAGACAAGAATGTCGTGTCTAACTCTTCGTCTTAACCAAGGACGAGTTCCAAGTTTCTCTTCACTCAGAAACTTGCTCAAGTTCCGTTACTCATAGGAACTTCCCAGAGCTCCCTTTTATCTAGGGACTCTATCATCAATGCTTTATAGGGTCTTCTAGTTGACTGGTGGTCCAAGACTTCGATGTCATCAATTTCTTCACATGTAGGGTTCAACCATCCATCACTTTCCTCCGCCATGTCATTCCTACTTTCCTGGAAAGTATCCTCCTTGGCTTTATATTTGGCGCTTCCTTCATAAGGCCATCTATCTTCACCTTTTCTTCAACGGTGATTCACATAGTTGTGACATCCTTCACAATTCTCCTTTTACCTTGGCTCTACACACATACCCAATCTTTTCCAAGAGGTCAAACACCAAAAATAAATCACATATTACCTTTTGGTGATGGGATTTTTTCAGTGACATCTTCTTGTAGGTATCAACATCCTACATACATGTTGACTCATCTCCCAACAATATCTGTTGTCAAGGGTCTTCACCTTTTCAGACTTCCATTAGAGTCTTCACATCATTTCGAGAGATTTCCTGGTCAAGTCTTCCTGATCCTCTATCATGGTTGCATGTTTCACGATCTCTTCCATCCTCATGTCTTTCATTCCCAGGAGCTCTCAGAGTTTTCAATTGTAATCAACTACCCCATACTTCATTATGAGGACATATTATGTTGATTTCATCTAGTTTGACTTATGTCTTTCTGCATCCCTTCAGAGGAGGAGATCCTTTCCCTTTTGATCATGCTCGATCCATTTTACCTCATTTTCCCTACAGGCTACTTTTAGCAGCTTTCTTGATTAAACGGATCTTCAATCCCTTGATCTGCTTCATTATGTCATCAGTCCTTCATGTCATGATTTCCATAAGTTGGAATTCTTGATGAAGCATTTACTGCCTTCTCAGTCTTAGGGGATCCTCTGCTGAGATTTCCATCCGAGAATCTTCAAGATCTAGTATATCCCCATCTGACAAATACTTCCTTTGTCCTAGATGACTTCTTCCTTTCCTTTAATGGACAATGAGATTCCCAAGAGCTATATCCTTCATGATTCATATGAGCTCTTGTTTTCATGATGCCACGATGTATCTTCTTACTATGATCATGTCTGCAAGGACTTATGATAGGATCCATCTCATTCATAATTGAGATCTATTACTCCCTCTTTCACTGATCCTTTCATCAGCTTCCTCCATCCTTTTGGCGATATGAGCTCCTTTTCATAATCTTCCCATATAATTAATTATTCTGTCTTGTTTGAGGACCACACTTCCCTTTCCTTTTGCACATAGTTGAGTCCCTTCAACTTACCTTTCTCTATCTGGCATAGAGATCACAAACTATTGATTGAGGTGACCTTCCTGTTCATAGAGATTTGTCACTTCGCTTATCAATGATGATTGTCTGTTCATCACTTTCCCAGATCTCTCAGTTGAGATCTCATGAAGACATTTCTTCATTCTTTGGCACCTTCTGCACTGGATTCCAGAGAATATATCCTCTAGTATTTCATGTATCCTTCTTACTTTATAGAACCTTAAGAGTTCTCATGAATTCAAAGGAGACCTTGATGTACTGACTTCTCTAAGGATTACGACAATCCTTCTCATTCCATGCAAGAACCTTTGACAACCAAGCCAGTATATAGGTCTACTTGCAATCATGAAGTCGTAAAACCAAATTTGATTATAATATGAAAAGGTACTTACTTGATATGTGAAGATGAGATCTTCACCCTGATCATGATGGCTGTTGGAAGGCAGATTTGATGCTTCCACCAGATGAGATCTTTGATAGGAAGATTGCCTTCCAACAGACTGCTGATACATGATGAATTGAAGTTGCTTGCCATGATGCATAGAGATCCATTAGATAGTACAGCTTCTGATTTGAGTACTGTTCATATGTACTTCTATATAAGCCTTTGAATTAAGTTCCTCCTGAGATCTGAAGACTGTTGTCAGCCTAAACCCTTGCTGTTGTAGACTGATCTTGCAGGCTGCTTCTTTGGTCCTATGTCACATGGTTCGAGTTCGAATTCGAGTTCGACAACGATTAAGTTCGATTCGAATTCGAATTTTCCGATCAGGTTCGAATGAGGTTCGGCATTAGGTTCGACTATACATATTTTTCAATATATATATATATATATATGACCTCGGTCTAATGGAGCAGGAATAACCTTGTATAATGGATGTTGCAAAGATTGAAGGATTAGACATTCTCGGCTTATCTGTTTTAGCATACAAATCTACCTAGACATATCACAATTGCACAACTAGTGATCTCGACATACCTGTGAGGATCTCAGCTGAATGGAGAAGCAAAGATCTAGGACAAAGGCACAGTGTCAATGGATCTCGCATAGCAGTCTGGGCATCAAGGCCTCGGTGATACTCCTGTAGAAGTCTAGACTCTAGACAAAGAACAAAAGTGATAGAACCTCTCTCTCGGCCCAATAAGATTGATGTTAGACGTTGTCTCAATCATATATATATATATATACTACAATTGTGGCACAATAACAAAACCGCAAAAATGATCATTCTCGGAGGATACAATCCCTGCATAACAAAGAGGCATAGTAACCATTACAGTCTCGGAATAAATGAGACAGTAAGGACCTCAGTATAGTGAGGAATAGTATCTCATCTCGGTGGATCTATTTCTTAACAGTCAATGTATATATATATGTAATGGAAAGATCTTTGGATGCCTCACTATCTTTACATGATCTCACTGTCTCAGTGTAAGAAAGATCCAATGTTACCAAACTCGGAATCGGCAATAAATCGGCGAGGAAAAAGTGCGAAGAGTTTTAATCGGATCGGGGAAAAATCAAGAAAAAATCGGTAGATATACACATATTGAATTATAAAAAAAATATTTTTCATTGATATTCAATAAGGCCATGATCAAACAATGCATAATATCAATAGATGTCCAAAATATCATTAATGAATAAGTATCTCGTATATGTTACGAGTCCAAACATGATCCAAAGTACTAAGTCCTAACTCCTAACCAATGACTACATAGAACCAGAAGCATTTGCTTCTAAAAGTTTATAAAACACTGCATAATAATCAGTGAAAAAACAGTAACTAAAATCTCTTGATTGTTGTTGAAATGATACGATAATGGTTTGCTACTGAAACCTCTGACAAAGCACATTCTTAAGCTACACTAGAGCACACTGCACACTACGCCTCTATTACACTGCAACTCTATTACATCTCGGTGTATGAGTTGCGGGCTTGAGTTGTGAGAAGTCAGTTACAGACCAACGTAACCTAACTAAACCACACAACAAAAGATGCGAGAACCCTAAAATTTAAAACCCATGCTCACCAAGTTGAGGGCTGAAAATCACCTCAGTTGCCTAAATCGCAATTAATCAGTGAGTCGCAAGTCAAACTCACATTGACCAAGAGTCAAACTCAGTCAACGCGAGTTTGACTCGCCAAGAGTTGAATTCGATCGTTTGAGGGAAGAGCAGAGTTTGACTCGTGATTAATCGCGAGTAATTGGAGATTCATATTTCACTGGAAAGATCACAATGATCCTGCAGTCATGGAATACACTCTCGCGTGATCATAGTCAACATGATGGTCTAGAGTACAGTGATGAAGGTAGGATAAAACAGCTATCATGGCTATCATAATGAAGTTCTTAGTGCATCATTAAAAAAATCGAACCTTAAAAAATTCGTTAAAATTCGCCTTCAGGTTCGTTGAGGTTCATTGAGGTTCGAGTTCATTCAGGTTCGACTTGAGGTTCGACTTTCAGGTTCGGCAAACCTGAACGAATTTCAAATTTTTTTTCAGGTTCGCCGAATTTCTAACCTGAACCTTCAAGTTCGCCGAACCCTGTGACATAGCTTTGGTCTAGGACATGCTTTTGAATGTAGATCTTGATTCCTTATATCTCTCTTTTCTGCCCTTACTTTGACTGCTGAAACCAATCCCTCTGATACCATGTTGAAGAATCTAGGGCTGTCATATTAAGGTGATTCTTCTTTGACATGATAACAATTTGTGAGGCATTTACACAATTTATATTAGCTTAATGTTTCATTCATTATTAGTATGTGTGTTTCCTTCATCAAACTGCTATCAAAAACAAAAGAGACAAGAACACAAATGTTTGGCTTTCTGCCAGGGCCAAAACCTCTGCCTTTTGGAGAGGAAAACCCATGCATAAATTCTTCTTATAGAGATTCCCTTGACGAATACCAAGACCATGACCCTTGACACATTCTGCCTCTCCAAGACCAAGACATCAATCCTCTTGCTTGAACACTGCTGAGATCATCATCTTGCTGCACCTCTGAGGTCATCACCATTGTACCTCCAAGAACTTCTTCACTGCTGCAAGGTTGTTGAGAGCATCATGCACCATGACTGTACCTTGAGGCTGATATTATCTTCTGCACCTTCCTTGAGATCTTGACTGCACTTCACTGCACTGTAAGATCATGATCCTTGTCTCTTACCTTTGTTGAGACTAACCCTCTTTACTGTGGTGATCACTGTTTCTTTTATTACTGCATATTTGGGACTGCATCTGAGATATATGTTCACATTGAGATCATTGTGACGATATATTGCCTTTCATAAGTATATCAAGCACCACTGTCCTTACAGAGATTTATTTCATCATCTTGATAATATCAAGACCAAGTGCTTTACATTTGCTATGCCTATTGTAATATAGACAGATCCGTATACTACGACAGAGATGTCAAGAATGTAACCCTTGTCACTTCGTGTAATCCTGGGCACTGTTTTTATTATGCCGAGGCTGCAATAGAGACATCACTTGGATCATCTTCATCATTAGACTGCTGAGTGAGAGATCTATCACTGCTGTCCAATGTGCCTAGACTGCTACAGGAGAACCACCGAAATCTGATGTCAAGACTGCTCCTGGCCATGCGAGGTTAGTTTACCTCTGTAATGCCGATATTGCCATTCATAGAAATGCTGAGATTGCCATTCATAGAAATGCCGAGAATTTCCGGACCTCACATCACTGCTGCGTCTATTACCTGAGATCATTCTGCTCCATTTATCGGAGGTCTTGACTGCACCTAAACCCCAAACGAGGTGCAGTCAAACCCTACCTGCGGCTCTGCTCCTCCATACAAAATCTCAGAGGCATCTGAATTTTTTTTGTCTCTTTTTGCGCTGACATTTCATGGGTATTTATAGTGGTGAATATGAGCCGACATGAACTTTTGAACCAACGTGACCTTTTCTTCAAGCCGACATGATATATATTTATTTATTTAATTCATTTTCTAGCCGACTTGAAGATCCCTTGTTGTTTTACTTGCAGACTTCGGTAGGCTAGCTTTTGAGGCATTGATCTTGGTCTTGGAGGGATGTTACACAACTTTGAAGACTTGTACATATTTACATGAACTCATGAAGAGTTTCTATACACATGACATGACACTTTGACATATAAAAATAAATCCTAAAGACATCAAGAAGAAGTCTTTTACATAGAGACACTTTTTGCTCATGAAACCCATGTAGCAAGATTACAAAAATAATTTATTTCCTTTTATTACATCTAATACAAAGATCATATCGTTATGAAGACCGAACCTAGTGTTGTAGTTTGTATACGTTTTTACAAAACATATCCTCAATTTGCTTAGTTGTGTCGGTTTTTTGATAGCAATAAAATGGGCATATTTAGTGAGTCTGTCGACTACTACAAATATCTTGTCCTTACCATCAAATACATAGAGTCCTATGAAGTCCATCGAAATCTCTTCACATTTCTGGTTGGGAATGTGTAGCATGCGTAACAAACCTGGGGTTGGAATATTTTCACTCTTATTCCTTTGGCAAATATCGAATTTTGCCACATATTTCTGAATTTCCTTGCTCATGCCCTTCCAATAGAATGACTGTGGAATGTTGTAGTAAGTCTTGTAGAATCTGACATGTCCGGCCGCGGGCGAATTGTGAGATTCTTTTAAAATCTTCATCTTAAATTTGGATGCTGGTGTTAGGTAAATTCTACCTTTGTACCATATTATGTCATTCTTCCACTCGACATTGGTATATTGATTGATGTTTTTAATCATGAAGTCACAATCCTCATCCTTGGCATCCTTGGCATATTCAACTCGTATTTCGTCCAGCCATTCTGGAACAACTATCATGGCTGCACATGTTGTGTTGTCGTCATCCTTACTTGAGAGTGCATCAACTACGACATTTTCCTTCCCCTCTTGTGCAATATTTTTAGGTCAAAAGCTGACAACTTCTCCATCCATTTCTTTTGTTTGGTTGATAATGTCTTTTTTTGAAGTAAGAATTGAAGATTGTTGTGGTCGATTCGGATTGAAAATTTACTCCCAAGCAAGTATTGGTGCCACTTTGTTAAAGCATGTATGATGGCGAGCATCTCCTTTTGGTATGTTGATTTCAAACCTTCTCATTTATTAAGTTTCCTGCTTTCAAATGCGGGTGGTTATCCTGCATCAATATGGCTACAATTCTAAATCCTGAAGCATCACATTCGACTAAAAATGGTTTTGAGAAGTCAGGAGTCACTAGCACTGATGTGGTTGACATTACTCCCTTTAAATTCTCGAAACACTTGTCTGCTTGGTCATTCCACTGAAAAACATTCTTCTTTAATAGATTGGTCAGGGGTGCTGTCAGATGTGCATAGTTTTTTATAAATCTTCTGTAATACCCGGTTATCCCTAGAAATCCTCTTAGCTTGGATACGTTCTTGGGTTTGGGCTATTCTTTGATTTCCTTGATTTTGTTGGGATCCACTTTGATTCCTTCCCTAGATATAACATGTTCTAGGTATTCAACTTCCTTTTGCCCAAAGGTACACTTTGATAACTTTCTCCAATACATGTAATACTTCTTCCAGATGCTTGATATGTTCCTTCCATGTCTTACTGTAGACCAGAATATCATCGAAGAAAACTAATACAAACTTCCGTAAATATGGGTGAAAAAGTTCATTCATGGTTGCTTGGAAGGTGGTTGGCACATTTGTTAAACCAAATGGCATAACTTTAAACTCGTAATGCCCTTCGTGAATTCTGAATGCTGTCTTTTCGACGTCTTCTAGTCTTACTCAAATTTGGTAGTACCCTGATCTTAGATCTAATTTTGAGAAGTATTCTGCACCGTGTAGTTCATCTAGCATTTCATTGATGAACGGAATCAGAAACTTATGTTTGATAGTGATTTTGTTCAACCCTCTGTAATCTATACACAAACGGAAGGACCCATCCTTCTTCCCGGCCAATACTACGGGTGCAGCTAAGGACTTCCACTTTTCGTAATGATTCCATGCTTCAACAGATCTTGTATTAATCATTCTATTTCTATCTTGTGGTGATGGGGATAATGATATGGTTTAACATTTACCGGTGTCGAGTCTGGTTTAACTTTGATGATGTGCTCAATTTGCCTTTCAAGGGGTAATTTCATTAGCAGATCTTGAAAACCCTTCTCGTATTTTTGGATCAAGGATGAGATTTCTGATGGCTGGTGAGTCCCTTGTATCAATAATAACTCCAACTGCTGACTTTGTGCGACAAACGCTGGGGCTCCCTTGCGAATAAGTTTCTTCATTTGTTGAGCAGAGATGACTTGAGTTGGTGGAGCTTGAAACCCAAACAAGCTATATTTCCTTCCATCCAATTTGAATTTAACGAACTTCTTTTGGTGATTTGTTGAATATGTGCCTAGTGTTTGTAACCATTGTATCCCTAAAATGACATCTACTCCCCCTAGGGGGACTGTATAGAAACTGGACTCCCTTTCATATTCGCTTAGTTGCAACTTGGCTTTATGGCACTTGCCTACTCCATCTATACGATTTCCATTTACTACAATAACTTTTAAATCTGCTACAGGGTAAGCAAAAATTTTCAGTGTTTTTGAAACATTGACATCTACGAAGTTGTGCGTACTCCTTAAGTCTATTAGAACAATAACGTTTTCCTTCTTGATGTGACCTTTAAGCTTTAGTCTCCGTGGCTGAGCTATCCTTGTGATGGCTGCCAAAGAAATTCGTGGCATATCTTCTTCTGATTCTAGACTAGGGGTTGCATTTTATTCATTGTTCTCTTCGTCAGAGCTTCCTTTTGAAGATTCTTCTTCTTGTTCGACTTCGCAGTTGTACAATTTTTGCGTTGCGCATTTGTGGTCCTGCGTAATACTTGTCTCCGCATTTCCAACATTTGCCATCCCTTTTCCTTTCAACACTAGATTGTTGTTTTCCTTCATTTCGCATTGGTGGTGGAAGGTACTTGCTAGTGTTCTCTGTCGATGGTTTACTTGACTTCCCCTTGGAGTACCTGTTAGTTCTCTCGTTACTGGCATATGGTGCCTTATGGAGTTTATATTTTCACTCGATAATTATAGTTGCGTGTCTGGCATCCTCAATGGTTTTGGGTTTATGCATTTTAATTCTTCGTGAATGTAATCTTTAAGGCCATAGCAATACATTTTTGACAACTCTTCATCTGAGAACCCTCTTTGCCTTACTGCTAATACTCCCCATTCGTGAGTGTATTCACTCATTGCTCCTTTTTTTTTCAGGTGAACAAATCTCTCGTAGACATCATCCTCCTCCTCGTCATGAAACCTTTTTAGCAGAGCGTTTTTAAAGTTTTGCCAATTGAACGAGTAACCTGTACATTTAGACGACCACCATAGAAACCAATCGTACGCTTCTGCTTCTAGGTAATTGGATGCAATCATGACCCTTTCTTGCTTGCCGAGTGGAGGGTTTGCTAAAAAATGGCATCCATCTTATTTACCCATACAATGACACCTTTATAGTTCTTACCATCATACTTAGATAATTCATTTTTTTATTTTAAGATGGTTCCTTTTGGAAGATTTGGTATAGTACTACTGGCTTCCTTCGAAGTGAATTTGCGGTATTCACAGCTTCTCATGCCTCAAGAACTCATGCTCTGGAGAACTCTCACCTTCCGGAGTCTTTGGACTCTGTGTAGCTAAAGGTGGATCAGTCCCTCCGAAATGTTGGCTCATCAAGTTTTTAAAAAAGAGATATCATTGGCCATTTGGTCTTGCTTACTAACTGACTTCTTGACGTTATCAAGGCGTTTATTTAACTTGCTGATGTCCTCTTGTTTTTTTTTCAAATCGTCATTGTTGTTGCTTGCCATTTTGTTTTGCTTTTTCTTTGAGGACCCAATTTTATTTATTTATTTATTTAATAATATATATATATATATATATATATATATTTTAATTTCTTTAATATATATATATATATATATATATATATATATATATATTTAATAATTAAATTAATTAAATTGTAACAATATAATATATCAAACTGTAATTATATAACTATCTGAGTATTATGACATATAGGTTATATAATTATTATGATATGGTTGATATATGTTAAAGTGTAATTAGATGTAATGGTCACGCCATTTGATTGTGGCCCGAAAAGGACGATGGTATGTTATTCAACCAGCGTTGAATTGGGTTGTGGATGGAATTTGTGGCAGAAGGTGACAACGTGGACAGTAGGATGCACGAGTTGTGGAGAGACAAGGATGCAGAATGGACTATGACAGAATGTTGCCGGTTGGATGCAGACGATGGTGCGGGTGAGAGGTGGCAACGACTTTGGACAATGCAAAATAGAGAGCATTGTCGTGGGAAGACCGAGCAAATGGGACGGAGGAATGTGGATGCTGCAACAGAACAAAGTAGCATGAATGCAGACGGGGGATCGATTCACGCTTGGACAACTGATAGTCAAAAAGGAAGCACGAGATAGGGGTTCGAGTGGGGGAAAACAACAAAACAGGGACAGACAATGGAATCTAGAACAAATGGACAAATGGTGGCAACAACGATGGGGACAGTGGACTGAAACATAGTGGAATGGGCACAACACAGGTCGAGAGAATTAACCGCTCTGATACCAATGGAATAGTAAAACTTAGACGCCTGTTGGTCAACAAACATAGACATTTGTATGAAACATAATCATGAGTAATATTTTTATTAATTGATGATGAATGGATGATTTACATGGTTGTGACGATGCTCCTTTAATAGGATTTGATTGGCCACGAACCCCATAAGACACGTCCCTTGGGAATGGTGTCCATTCATTACTAAGTATTCAATCATTAATTAAATTTATTTAATGATTGGTTAATTAATTATACATATACATTTATTATTATTTTAGTTATGTAAATTTTAGTTCATAACATTATATCCAACTTTCAAATTATAAACAATTTAACAAAATAAGAATTTGAAAATTGAAATTGTTTGTTTACCTGGCTCATCTGCTTCCCTTGCAATCCTTGCTAGGTTCTTGCCAAAGGTACCTGTGGCTTTGTTGAAACAAGTGATATGTGTGTATCTCTAGCTGATGACTCTCCTTAGGGACCATGTGGTCAATTTAGTCAATCAATCGATCTCTAACCTCCCCAGTCAAAGATTTTGTCTCCAAAGCTTTATAATGATACTCGAAATGGGTCCATACTTAGCCAATCTATCCTTGTATGCTACCTTTATTTTCTCCTTTGCTTGATCCATAGCCTCATAAATGAAGCCCATAGCCAATCTTTCCCCATCCACCAACCACAACACCTTAACCAGTGGCTCAACAACCTTCACAATCTTTGTTGCCTTTTTCCAAAATATTTCTTCATTAACTTTCTTTCTCACATCTTTGCCATCATGTTTGTGAGACCAATGACATTCATTCCATTCATCGCTGGAAAACACCCTTTGCAAGTTTCTACGTTGGGAAAGTATAGATTGCAATGTCAAAAAGTGAGTTGCAAATCTACTGATGGCAGACCTAATAACATCCTTGTGTGTTTCCTGATCAGATTCAAAATCTATGAGTGATTGTAGATATAATTTGTTATGCTTTTGGCATTCTTGTACATACTACAGTGTTCTTGACCCAATCTATTTTGCCAATATCCTCAAGCATGAGGTCTATGCAATGTGCAGTAAATGGGGTCCAAAAGATGGTTTTGTGTTTTTCCTCTAACATTTTACCAGCAAGAACATAGATAGAGGCATTATTTGTGATGATTTGAACAACATTAGACACCCCCGCCTCTTCAACGACCTCATCCAAAAGTTGAAACAACAAGTGTGCATCTTTCACCCTGTCAGATGCATCAAGTGATTTTGGAAACATGGTTCCATGTGGGAAAAAGATAAGAGATTAGTCCATCCATCTGACATGATGGTACATCCTGTTTTTGCCCATGAGCTTTTGAAATCTTTCAAATATTCATCAATGGACGAAACTTCCTTTTGCAAAAGAGATCCCCTTAACTCATGCAAAGTAGGGCCTTTGAAGCCCTTTCCAACAACAAATATGGCATCAAATATAGGTTCATAATATGGTGAACGAGACGCATTGAAGGGGATATCATCATCATACCACCATCTAGCTATGTAATCACAAGCAATTTCTCTCAATTCTTTCTTCCAATGGTCATCTAAAGTGGGTTGCATTTGATCTCTATTAGCTTGAGGACCATGTGCACTATCAGAGGTAGAGGAGGGTGTGAAATAACTTTTGATATCACCTTTCTATTTCATTTTACTGTTACCCTTTTCTTGAATAAAATCCAAAGAGGGAGGAACATAGTGAAAGAGGTTGGATGCATCAGTGCAAGGGATAGATGAAGAGCCCTCATAATCAAAATTGGAGTTGGCAGCCATCATGTGTTTTATACTCTTCCTCCCAATTTCAGCCTCTTTTTTTTTTTTTTTTTTTTTTTTTTTTTTGCTTGTGTAGCTTTTTCTTCCTCGAACTTCTTAAATTTTTCTATCAACTCCTTCCTAACCCCCCCAATTTGTTTTGATGGGGTTGCACATGGAGCAATTTTGCCTCTAATACCATCCAAGTGTTGTTTCAGCCTATGAATGCCCCCTCCACCTTCTTTAATTTTTCTATGACAAAATTTGCAATGCATTTGATTATCAATCATCTCAGCGTATGCCCAAACAACATCTTTCATTCCAGGAACCATTTTTTGATATTTGGACTTGGAAATGAAAGAAAACAAATCTGAAAATGAAAAGAAAAAAAAAACAACTCTTCAATGTTCATTTATTTTACAAAAATTACTCTTTTCAATTTCTAGATTTGCAAAAAAAAAAAAATCTCTACCTTCCTCAATGCTGCTCCAACAAACCAACTCCTCAATGTTGCTCCAATGGCTGCCCAAGAAACTCCTCATTGTTGCTCTAATGATTGCCCAAGACTCTTCATCGTTGCTCCAAAAACCAACTCCACAACTCTTCACAAACTCCTCACAAATTCTCACACAAATGCAGTAAGATAGCTGTGAGGAAATGTGAGGGGGTTGGGTTGCTTTTATAGGCTTGGGAGAGGTAGATGGGCTTTAAGAAAACCTAAAACCAAAAACTAATTATGTTTGGGGTCTGAATTTCCCTCCAAAAAATGTCGCTGGGCATCTTTCACTGGCTCGGCTGGTTTAAGTCGGACTCGGCCGGTTTGTTACTGAACTGGCCGAGTCGGTGATTGGCTCGGCCAGTTCGATAACTAACCGGCCACCGAACCAGTGTTTCTAGCGAGCCGGCCCAACCAAGGGTCCGGCTCGACCGAATTCGATTTGGTTTGGCCGAATTTTAAAACACTGCTTTTGGCATATTTATAGTGAACTAATTCAAACATAGGGCACCAAAAAAGCAAAAAATTGGCATTAAACACCCATACACAAAAAATAATAAGTAATAACCACATTTTAAAAAATATTTTTTTTACTGCATTATTTGCAATGTCAATGAAAAATGGCAATAAGAGGGTGCATAAGAAAGCTTAAAAAAAATGAAGCTTGCTGTTCAAATATGGAGAAAACCCTTGCATTGGCTCATGGGCATGAAAATCATAGCAAATGGAAAAAAACAAAGCAGCAAAATGTTGGTAGGGAGAAGCAAGCAAGCACAACCCTAAATCTATGAAAAAGAATCATTAACATGGGGGTTTTTCAGAACATGCCTCTTAATGGAAGAAATGAAGTTTGTCACACTGATCTTCAACCTTTGATCCACAAAATGTTTTTTGTTGGTGGTGATAATGGCAGTTTGATCCTCAATCCCTCCTTGAAAACCACCACAAAGCTCTTCCCCTTCCTTCTCCAAGACTAAGAAACCAAAACGAGCAAATAAATTACCAAAATCGCTTTTCTAGCTGTGGCCCAGCCTGCCTGACAATATTTGAGGTCATAGCACGATATTTTGCCAAAATATTGGCGATATTTCGGAAATATCACAATACTTTCATGCAGGAAAATATCGTGATATTTTCTCAGCAATATTTTGGCTTGTCGAAAATATCGGGATATTTCTAAATATTGCCAATATTTCAGCGATATTATGAACACTGGTTTAATCCATGTTTTTATGTTTTTTATCATTAAATCATCATTCTACATGCTTTTGTTGACATACATGCATCAAAATATATAAAAATATATTTTATATAAAATTCGCTCCCAAAATTGTTCCCGACCCGGGAGCTTTTGATAATGTCGCTCCCCACTCCTGCTTTCGCTTCCGCTTCCAAGCGGTCATGTACACAACTTTGGTTCCTTTGTATGTTATATATTTTCAGTCTCTCGATTCCTGGTCTTCAAAGATTTCGGTCTCTTTTATAAAATCAGTAAACTTAGGGTATTTGTTGCCACAGAGAATTATAGAAGGCTCGGATGCTATTGTAATATGGTGTCACTGAATGTTCGGCCCTTGTTTTGTACATGTTTTGCTTGAATAGTATCATCATCATTGATGCCTTTAAGAGAATATTTTCCACAAATTCTTACATGTTCTTGTTCTGCCATACCTCGAGACACTGTCACAAGTCCTTATGCTGTAGCTCTTATTATAGAGAGATATGTATCTTAGGAACTCGAGCCGTATAGATAGAAGATGCCACTGAAATTTGTTTCTGTGTGAAGCCTTAAAAACTCGGATTTCATGAATATAATGTAATTCCTCAAGAAGTTGGTCTTTAAACGACTAGCAACGAGGAAATGTACTCTAGTAGAATACCACTCTTTGTCACAACTAACTGTGCTTCGGTTCGGATCTTTCAGAAGTAGGCTTCCATAGGTTTGAATCTTCTGTCTTTTTGGATATCTCAGCTCATATGCCACAGGGAACTCGCTTTTATTTCAGATCATCTACCACAAAGAACTCACATCTATCTCAGATCATGTGCGACAGAGAACTCACATTTATCTCAGACAAATAACCCAGGAAACTCACATTTTTTGCAAATATATGCAGTGTTCCACGGGGACGCGTCCCCTAGGGTCGGGTGCGCGCACCCCTCGCACCCCACGCACCTGGGACGGGGAGTCTCTTGGGGGTGCGTTTCCCCACGCACCCTTTTGGGGAGTCTCAGGGAGACGCAAGGGGGTGCGTTTCCCCAATGTGGGAGTCTAGACTCCCCAAGACTCCCTAAAAAGGGTGCTTCTGGGCGTCCCCCTTCAGTGTGGGAGTCTAGACTCCCCAAAAAGGGTGCGCCTGGGCGTCCCCCTTTAAATTTGTCTAATAAGATTTAAAAATTAAAAATCAAAAATTCAAAAATCAAAACCATTAAATTTTTTTTTTTAAACTAAAATTAAAACTAAATAACTAAAACTTAAAAGTCTAAAAAAAAATTAAAATTAAAACTAAATAACTAAAACTTAAAAGCCTAAACCTAAAAGTCATGAAAGGCAAAACTTAAAGTTAAAAGCTCATTTCATTTCAACCCAAAGTCATTTCCATTGCCACGCAGAGGCATTGAATGATGAATGATATTGATCAATGTATTTAAATATTTTATTATTGATTTTTATTTTTGTTTTTTGAATCTCAAGGTATGTATGAATAATAATTAATTCAATAATGAGACTTGTCACTTGAGTATGTCATATGAATGATGTATGTATCAAAATGAATGATGAGGATGGATCAATGATTCAAATTTCAATTGTCTATTTAATATTTTTATGCTTCCATTATTGAACAATGAACAATGAATATGAACTTGAATTTTATATATTATATATATATATATATATATATATATATATATATATATATACCTTGGCGACTCCCCGCACCCCCAAAATTTCCCTAAAATTTGAGGGTACTCCCACACGTCCCCCCTGTGCGTCTCCCCGCACCAGAGTCTTGGTGGAACATTGAATATATGGCCTCAGGAATTCACAAGTCTTCACAAGAATGGAGGCTCTGAACTTCACATATCTTCACCTCTGAACTCATCAAGCACCAAATTATGCTTGCCATTTTGGTGGAGGATGTATGCCAATATATAGTTGTTTTCATATGCAAAAAGACATCTTTTGAGTGAGCCGACTTGTCATCTTGGAGGGCCGACTTGGCTTCTTGAGGTGAATTGACCCAAATTACATTTTTGAAAATTCCTTTTTCCTTTTTATTCACAAGAAGTCCAAATAGGACTTTGACTCGATAAATCCTAGAAGCATGAAGGACATGCTTTGACTAGAAAATAATAATAATAATAATAATAAAATTTCTTTTTCTTCTTTTTGTTTTTACATGAGATACATATTGATACAAGTACAATGATAATTATGAAGACCAAACCTAGTTACACTTTTCAACACTGTTGCTATAAATACACCTATTCTCAGGCCATCCAAAAATTTACATGATATTATTTTCTTTATCTTCCAACTTCCAAGATCTAACCTACTACCTATATAGTTCTGACAATCCCCTCTGCTAGGTATGTCTTTGTCTTCAATCCTCTCCCTGCCTTCGCCTGATTGCCAAATTTTGAAAATTAAATGTTGTCATCAACCATACTAGGAGTGTTCCTTGTTAATTTCCCAACCTAAAAACAACACGAAATGTTTAATGTGAATCTGCACAATATTAAGCAATAAAATTCGTGTGCTTGACTTAAGTAAATATGACAGAAAGAAAGGCCAACTACAACACCATTGATGAGA
Organism: Pinus taeda; assembly: GCA_000404065.3. Classification (NCBI taxonomy): domain Eukaryota; kingdom Viridiplantae; phylum Streptophyta; class Pinopsida; order Pinales; family Pinaceae; genus Pinus; species Pinus taeda. Next base: position 90,243 of record APFE030001831.1, on the reverse strand, counting down.
TTAGAGGGACTGTCATTGAAGTTCTTATTCAACTCAGCAACATGTATGTACATAGTTATATGTGATCAACAGAGATGGAGGTACGAAGGATACATTCCATGATGTTGCCTCTTCTCTTGATGATAACTCAATTCAAAGTAGGGGCACACTTTATACTCATGGAAAGCCTACACACATGATGGTTGGTGAACACAACTGTCTACCCAACTAACTAGGACTTCCAAACAAGAACTTCTAATGAATTCATAATTATAACGCCATGGCCTTACTCCACCCGAAGAAATAAAGTACATTTTCATATAATAACAGTTCTGTTGACCACATGTGAGAGCATTAAAGATGAGACAGACTACAATAGAATATCACAGCGACCATTTTTGGAACTAACAATATTGACCATTTGATGCCATTTTGCCGTCCGGTCTTCATTGACATATAGGAGTTTGGGAAATCAAAATTTTCTTTCAGCCATCTAACCTCCTAGTTTTTCTACCTTTAAGTGAAGTTTCACTGTTTTTGAGCTACAATGGAGACAAGGTATGTCAGAGGTAGTGCTTAAATATTTCCAAAATGCAGGCAGTTTAGATTCATATGGTTAGAAAACTTTGCAGGTAATGGCTTCCTGGCACAAAGTAATAATGGTTAGTGAGGAATTTTATTTCACCTGCATTGCAGAACCAAAAGAGAGGATTCTGATGACCATGTGGGTAGGCAAGAGAAACTCACCTTGAAAAGCAAAGGTCTGGGGTCAGAAGCCAGGTCTGAGCTTGCAGCAAAACTAGACATAGATGCACAACTTCTAGGTCCTGCTGAACAGCAAAGGCAGATGTACAAGCAAAAAAAGCGAAGACATCAAGGACGTGAAGAGGAAGTAAGTTTTCCAAATCAATTTTCACAAAAGATGCTTGAGCAAACAGCTGATAACTAAAATAATTTCTAGCATTGTAGATGCTTGGTTTGATTTCTTATTTTCATGATTCATTCTCAACTCGTTTTGGCTTTTTCAGACATTGGCAAGGTTACAAAAGTTCAAGAATTCTCTGGAACAATCAAAGATTCCAGCTTCTAACAAATCAGACAACGTTAATGATGAAGCAGATGATCAAGTGCGGTGGCTTTCACATAAGTTGGAATTTATGCCTGATGCTTCAAAGAAGGCAAGCAATTTGCTTTAGCAAGTCTGTTATAGTAGGATATATCAGAAATAGTTGATCCTTTTTTTCTTTCTGTTGAGTAAAACCATTAATATGAATTTTCATTGTCTCTGCATTTACAGTCTAATCAGATTGTGCTAGAAATATTTGTTTCAAAAGCTTGTTCTTTTTGAACCAGGATGACATGGCAAGAAAGGATGACCCAGATGCTTACATAGTTGTTGATCCCCTTCTTGAGAAAGGGAAAGAAAAGTTCAACAAAATGCAAGCAAAGTTGAAGCGCCGTGAACGTGAATGGGCAGGAAAATCCCTGGCATGATTTTTACAGCAATGTGCTTATCATATCATGTTGGGGCTGGAGTAAGATGGAAATGGACTTTAAGGTGACATGAAATTTGAGATCGAAGAATAAAATAATTGGAAAGTACTAGTGTCATATTAAGGCTTAAGATGTGCATTTTACAAAGCAGAAGTTAATATTTGTATATTGCTAACTGCTTTGGAGAGTTCTTGATAAGAACTTGCTGTTTTTAAAGAAATTCCCTCACCCTTTTGTTCTCATTTCTTTATTTGAAAGTTGTGTATTTGTTCCTGTTATTTTGCTAATTCAAGGAGCATGATGGTTTTAACTAGTTATTTCGAGCCCACTTATCTAGCCCCATATTCTCGAGTTAGATATTTTTATACTTAAAATTAAATCAGATCAGAAATAGAAGCATTTCTGTTGTGTGTTATCACCTAGGTCGACATCAATACCCGCAGTGAAATCTTAACTTCTTTGTAAATAAGGGGGAAGCTTGTAAGTCCAGCATGCATAGCATGTCCAAGGTAAGGAAATGTGAAAGGGCATCTGTACAAAGGAAATGTCTAAGGTTGTCTATACAGAGATTGTTCAGAGGCTTTTTATATATATATATATATATATATATCCTATTAAATGTATGTTTGTAAATACTGTTATTTGCAGACAATAATACTTGTTACTTTATTTGACCTGTGTAATATTAAATATCGTACTTAGCTTTGATGCTCCACTAGCTAACTAACAGGGGGTTATATACTTTATATGTAGTGATTTATGATGTGGGACAGTTTGCAACAGAAATGAAAAGGTTAATTGTTTATTTCCCTTCACATTGCCTGTAAATGTTGTACCGTAGCATCCTTGGCAATATACTCTGCTTCGTGGACAACCATTTCCCATTGCATTACTTTCTCTCGGAGCGAGCTATTGTGCAGTGCCGCCTCCAAAACCACTCAAACTTCCTTAAGCTGTTTCCGAGCTTTCTTCAGCGCCCTTCAACCGTCAACCGTCCCTGTCACCGTATGAACTTGATGCTTCGACATGTCTGGTGGGAGACATTATTACATTTGCCACTTGTATGAGACAAGTGCAATACTAGATCATAGATGTAGTTAGGGTAAATTCGGTGTTTAAACTACCTAATCAATTGACGATTTGATAATTATGGAGTTGTTTTTAGTGCGACTTTTTCGAAGCTTTTACGGTGGGTTTTTCCGGTGTAATTTCTCTAAAATCTGGCAGCAATTTATTGAAATCAAAAGCTTGATGGGTAATCCTGTGCCATCGAAGTGCCCTAGAGGTTTTACAGGGTGCTGAATCCATATATACAGTCAAAAAACTAGTTTAAATAACACAAATCAAGATTTCCCCTCAAATTTTTCCACCGGATTCCGGTACCAAAAAGTCTAAAAAGTCGCACTAAAAACAACTCTGATAATTATATCATTTGATAAATATTTATCTCCAGCATTGTCTATATATGTTTGCACACTATCAACCTATATCTTTTATTCTCGTTGCACCTTCCTATTATGTATATAGATAAAATTCGTGGAAGCCCTGGACATTACTTGAGTGCAACTTGCTTGCAAATTAAGAGGCAAAATAACGTTTATATATTGCGAGGAGAAATCTAATGGTCATTTATGATTAGGAGAAATAGAATGATCTAAATATTTGCTCTACATATCACAAGTGCATTTCAACAACACACAAATACAGGGGTCGTACCATTGTTTTAGAGTTTAGAGTTTAATTGTGTCATGCATTTTCTCTGTACGTACATCCCTCATTTGTGTCCTTGTCATAGTAGAAAGTGTATAAGATATCCCGTCTTATTGAACTTTTGAAGGTAAGGGATGTAATAATTGAACATGGAAATTAGAGATTCTATGTTAGTGATGAAATGCTGCCAAAGTTTTTTTTGAGGATAATATACAAGTGCCCATTGACGATGCTTTATAGTGTGACTCAGTGCATTGGCCAATTATGTTACTTGATGTAAATGATTTTTTTTATTTTATTAATATAATGTATTGGTTTATGGTTTGATGTATTTTCAATTTAAGAGAAGCAAGTCCGTCTGCATGTTTGAACATTTACAGTTTAAACTTTAGAGAAATAATGACTCCTAACATTTAGGAAAGTGAATGAATAAGTACCGTGTAACAATTTTGTAAACTTCTAATATTGGTAGATAACTATAAAATGATGATATAGAAAAAAACATCATATTGTGAATAGCAAGGTGCATTTACAACCTAGGAAGTTGTAATATGTCTGTAACGCTTATAAACTAAATTATAAAACATTGAGGTCCATCCAAATGAAAAATTGACAAAAACACTGGCAATAATAATATTAATAATAGAACTTATCTTACATCCATTTCAATTGAAATCTTTGAAACAATATAGGGTTATGTTTTGTTTTTATTATTATCCTTCAATGCTGGTTAACCTAGGTTGATGTTGCAACTATTGGAAAAGGGTATGTATATACTATTTATATGTCTCGAGTCTATATTTTATTTCATCCAACTATTTTTTAATGTAACAACTCTTGTAGGGTGGAATACTTTCTAAGAAAAATGATTGCGGTCTCCTCTTTCCAATTAGGGTGGGGTAGTTTATGAAAAAATATTTTTACTTGTATATTATTGTTCCTTCTTTGAGCTCATAAATAAATCCAATTAAATTGGTGACATAAGAAACTATAGAACATAGCATGCTTTAAAATTTATTTCTTGATCTTAATTATTTATGCTTTGCTAGACTCTTATTCAATGGGCTAACTCGAGTGGTTTGATTTTGATTGATTGCTTTGGGTTTTTCACAAGGGTGGATTAGTGCTTGGAAGGTTTAGGGCCATCCAATAGTGCCAAATATTTTGGTCACTTGTTAGGAAGTATCTTATATCCGTTGGAATATTTTTGTGCCCCGCCTCTTTATGGTTCTCCTTTGGGGGGGCTTTCTCTTGAAGAATATGCAAGGTGATTCTAGGTTTCAACAAACTACTTAATGACAAATAGACTCCCTTGTGAACTGATCCTCGTGGACTCAAGAGGGGACCCCTTAGAATGATGAAGTTCTTCTCCAATGTTACCACTTCCAACTTTGAGGTTGCAAGGGATGAAGCTTAGTTTGTTTCCCCTCTGTGGAAGCTCGTTCTTGTCCTGAATGATTAGATTCTCAAGAATGAGAGGAACAATGCTCCTTTTCCTTCCATCTTAACTATTCCTTTTTCTAAATTATTTAAAACCCATTAGAGAATGACAAGAATGTTTAGATTCTCGAGGATGAGAGGAACAATGCTCCTTTTCTTCCATCTTAACTATTCTTTTTTCTAAATTATTTATAACCCATTAGAGAACGACCTCCAACTTGCGCACATTGAGGGTTGTTGTTCTTCTTAGGTAGAATTCCTTTAAGTGCCACGTTTCCATGCATATTCCACAATGAAAGAGTGCTATTAAAGACTAGTTCTTGTTCCCATTGACATCCTTCCATTCTAGTGTTATTCTAATCGATAAACCTTTGCTCAAATCTATACTAACAAAGATTTGTGTAAATGAAAAGAGACCAACCTCTTCATCACCACCATTGTAGCTACTAAATTCACCCAAGTTACTGTTAGTTTGTGTAGCATTGAATGGTGTTCTAGTCTCGATTGTTGTAAGAGAGTCTAAAAAATAACAAGACTCCATAACCCAAAAAAGGTTAAAGGAAAATCCACCTAGAAATGGCTTAATTAAGTTAATTAATTAATAATTAAATTTTTCATAAGTCAAACTTAGAGAAAATGATTAATTAATAGAAATTAATTGAGGAAGGTGAGATTTCTCTAGAAACGCACCCGAATTGACTAGGAAATAATCTCAGCCATTGATTAAGTTTTAATCTTGGCTGTTAGAGTCCCTTTAGTGAGATTATAAAAATAAGTCAATGGGTAGATGGGGGAACAAACTTGAGATCGATTTCCTTGGGCAGTTTGATTTTCCAGAGGGCAGCGACAGTTTGCCGAAAGAGTTCGAGCCAGAAAAGGGAAGTTAGAGAGAGGGGGTTAGAGACAGTTAGTCTGGAGGAAGTCTTTTAGTTTCAGAGAGTCATCAACAAAAGGGAAGTATTTCATAGAGAAGTTGCACAGAGCCAATGCAAATAACTTGAAAGGGAGATTGATTTTGCTGAAGGGAAGGGTGATTCATTTGTAGTTGGTTCGTAAATTCTCCAAGAGGCCAAGCGAATCACTTCCAAAGGCAGAGTCAGCCAGGACGTCATTTTTCTAGCAGTTTCAAGGCTTAGTGAGTTAGAGCCTGCACAAGCACTGTGCAAAGGTTCTTGGAGAGGCTATACAACTAACTAGTTTTTCTAGTTGTAGAAGTTGGATTAGGTGTGGTGCTTAGGTATTTTCCTTAGATAGTTTGGCTAGTTTATTTTGTGGGTTGGATTACCAGCTGGGCATCCATAGATTGTACTCATAATTTCTCACTATTGCTTAATAATAAAAACCCTCAGCTGCTGCATCGATTTTCCCAAGCTGGGTTTTTTCGGGGATGTTAAAAAATAATGGTGTTATATTTTTGTGTTTGCCCGTATTTTCTCAATTTCCAGTTTATCTTCCGCAATATTTTTTGTTTTGGTGAAAATTGCAGTGGTGAATTATTTGTTGTTTGCCGTAGCAAATAAACTGCTAATTAATTTACAGTTAGAAGAATAATTTTCAGTTGTCGCAATAGTTGAAATTTTCACATGGTATCAAAGCGATTTAGATCAGACAAGGAAGCTCAGAAGTGGAAGAAGAAAATTCACTGTTCAGAGGGAGTAGCAGGACACAATTTCTGAGCATTGTGCAGTGCCTAGCTAGACAATGCAAATTGCTGGACAGTTCGATTTTTCAGTCCAAGTTCGCAGAGAAATTCAACTTTCTAGATTGATTGATTCCAGTAGGCATAGGGAGCAACAATAACTCAGATTTTCGTTGAGTAGATTCCTTGTTTGGGTATAGAAGAGTTTTGTAGCAGCAGAATCAATGTCGAGTGGAAGAGAAAGCACACAGACAGAGATAATTTCTCTTAGAGGGTTTCTCGTTCAAGAATCCATATTTCCAGCTGTAGTCAGCAGTGGCTGCAAGTAGATTTTCTCACTCCAGAAGGGAGTGCGAATAGAAAATTCAACAATCGAGCAGGGGGAAGAGGGAGATTTTTGTTTGAGATTTAGATATGGCCACAACTGGGCTTAGAGATCATGATAGGTTGGAGGGAGGCTCCAACTATGTCATCTGAAATGCTAGGATGTGCTTCATGTTAGATGAATTTGGCCTGAAGACCTTTGCGGTTAATGTTGTGGCAATATCGATTGATGCAAATTAGCAAAGAGAGTACATGAAAGAAATGGCCAAAGCGAAGCAGAGGATCTTGGATAGAGTTTGAGACCATATAGTCTTGAATATATCTGGTAAGAACACTACCAAGGAGATGTGGGATGCTCTTGCTCAGCTACATTAGAGTCCTTTCGAGCAACGAAAGATGTTCCTACAAGAGAAGCTTATAAACATTAGGATGTAGAAGGGTGAAGGCATGGTAAGGGTTCAAAAGGTGAGGAGGACGAGAATGTCGACCTGGCATCAAAGGGTCTCAGTCTGGCGTAGGGGGAGAAGAAGAAAAATGACCTATCTAAGGTCAAGTGTTTCAAGTGTGGTGAGTTTGGCCACTATAATAGTCAGTGTCCTCAAAGGAAGAAGGATAACCATGACCAGGCGACAACATTTGCAGAGATAGAAAAATTATCTTCCAGGTTAGAGGAAGCCTCCAACTATGGGGCGATATGGAGCTATAGTCCTAGAGTTGCACAGAGGTTTGGGCAGGGTCCATTGAGGTGTCTTACTCATGGATCATTACCTTGATATGGGGGCCCACAATATTCAATGGAAGGATGGATTAGTGTCAGTTGATGCAATCAGATTCCGGGGTGAAAGTTATAGACTAGTTGCAATTAGACACTAAGGAGCGCAGAGCATTGTTGACAACAGAGTAGGAGGCTCAGATGCAGAGTCAACAACAATTTAGATTCCCTCGTGGACAATGAGGAGGCTAGTAGTAGTCAAATGTTCAAGAGATAGATGCAACATCGAGACACAATTGGTTCAGTGTTTCAGATGCTTCTTAGTTGCAATAGTTGCAGTAACAACAAAAACAAATGAGAGAGAGTTGCAGTGTAGATGCAGAGTTGGCAATAGTAAACCAATGTTGGTAGCAACACAATTGTAACATCAGAGTTGCACAATGGTTGGTGGGAAGTGGCAAGTAGCTATAGTGGCCAAACATCAACATGTATGGGAGGATGATGCAAAGAGAGGGTGTTGGAGCAGTTCAACACTAGAACACCTTCGTCGTTAAGATGGAGTGGTAGATTTTGTAGCATCAAATGGTGTTTTAGTCTTGACAATTGTCAGAGAGACTAAGAAACGCTAGGACTCCATAAACCATAAAATGTTCAAGGAAAATCCACTTAGAAACACCTTAAATAAGTTAATTAATTAGTAATTAAATTTTTCCTAAGTCTAACTTAAGGAAAATGATCAATTAACATGAATGAATTAAGGAAGGTGAGATTTCTCTAGAAACTCACATGGATCGACTAGGAAATAATCTCAGCCATTGATTAAGTTTTAATCTTGGCCATTGGAGTCCCATAATGAGATCATAAGAATTTGATGGGTAGATGGAGGAACAAACTTGATATCGATTTCTTTGGGGAGTTTGATTATCTAGAGAGCGACAACAATTTGTTGGAAGATTTCGAGCCAGAGAAGGGAAGCAAAGATAGAGAGGGGCAAAGACAGTCATTCCAGAGGAAGTCTTCCAGTTTTGGAGAGTCAACAATGGAAGGGTCGTATTTCTCAGAGAAGCTGTGCAGAGCCAATGCAAATAACTTCAAAGGGAGGTCGATTTTGCTGAAGGGAAGGGTGATTCAGTTACAGTTGGTCCAAAAATTCTCTAAGAGGCCAAGCATATTCCTTCGAGAGGCAGAGTTAGCCAAGACATCATTTTTCTAGCAGTTCCGGGCTTAGCGAGTTAGAGCCTGCGCAAACACTAAACAGAGGTTCACACAAAGGTTGTATGACTAGCTAATTTTTCCAGTTGTCGGAACTAGATCAAGCATGATGTTGAGGTATTTGCCTAAGATATTTTGGCCAATTTATTTTGCTGTTTGGATTGCCAACTGGGCATCCATTGATTTCACTAATAATTTCTCATTGCTGCTTAATAATAAAAGCCCTCAGCTGCCGCACCGATTTTCCCTAGTTGGGTTTTTTCGGGGACTTTTGTTCAAAAAAAACATTGTTATATTTTTGTGTGTTTGCCAGTATTTTCTCAATTCCCGGTTTATCTTCCATAATTATTTTTTTTATTTTGGTTGAAATTGTAGTTGTGAATTGTTCATTGTTTGCTGCAGCAAATAAACTGCTAATTAATTTACAGTTAGAAGAATAATTTCCAACTGCTGCAATAATTGAAATTTTCACATGATATCAAAGCGATTTTGATTAGATGGGGAAGCTCATAAGTGGAAGAAGAAAATTTGCTTTTCAAAGAGAGGGACAAGATGAATTTTCTGAGGGTTGCGTAGTGCCTAGCCAAGCAGTGTGAATTGTTGAGCAATTCGATTTTTCAGTGCAGGTAGGCATAAAAATTCAGCTTGCCAAATTGAGTGATTCCAATAGGCAGAGGGAGCAGTAGTAGCTCATGTTTTGCTGAGTAGATTCCTTGTTTGGGTGCAGAAGGATTTTGCAGTAGTTTGTGGCACCAAAATCAGTGCCAAGTGGAAGAGGAAGCACACACATAGAGATATTTATCTCAGACAATTTCTAGTTCAGGGATCCATGTTTGTAGCTATACTCGACAATAGTTGCAAGCACATTTTCTCACTCCAGAAGGGAATGCAAATAATAGATTCAACAGTCGAGTAGGGGGAAGAGGGAGATTTTCGTTCCAGATTCAGAGATGGCAACAACTGCACTTATAGATCAAGATAGGTTGGAGGGAGCCTCCAACTATGCCATCTAGAAGGCTAGGATGTCCTTCCTATTAGATGAATTTGGCCTAAAGGTCTATGCAAAAAATGTTGTGGCAGTACCAACTGATGCAGATCATCAAAGAGAGTACATGAAATAAATGGCCTAAGCGAAGCAGATGATTTTGGATGGACTTTGGGACCATATAGTCTCGCATATACCTGGAAAGAACACTGCCAAGGAGATGTGGGATGCTCTCGCTCAGCTATAGCAGAATCCTTTCGAGCAATAGAAGATGTTCGTGCAAGAGAAGCTAAGAAACATCAGGATGTAGAAGGGTGAAGGCATTGATCCCTTTCTCACTAGAATTCAGGAAACCTGGTTGGGGAGGCACCTCAACCTATAGAGCATGCGCATTTGGCCCTAAATAGTGTCCTAGAGGAATGAGAAGTCTTCGTCCAAAGCATTTTGGTATGAGACACATTACTAGGGTGGGACAGGTTGTGGTCAGACTTGCAACAAGAGGAGAAGAGGCAAGCTCTTGCGAAGACCTCCATCAATGGAAGCAACAACAAGGGTTTGAAAGGTGAGGAGGAAGAAAATGTGGCCCTTGCATCAAAGGGTCCCAGTCAGGTATAGGGGGAGAAGAAGAAAAAGAAGGACCTATCTAAGGTCAAGTGCTTCAAGTGTGGCGAGTTTGACCACTACATTACTCAGTGTCCTTGAGGGAAGAAGGACACGCAGGAGAAGCATGACCAGGTGGCAACATTTGCATAGATAGGCAAATTGTTCTCCAGGTTAGAGGAAGACTTTGCCATGTTTGCAGCTACACCTCCAAGAGTGAGGTGGGGTGATATGGAGCTATAGTCTTAGAGTTGCGTAAAGGTTTCGGCAGGGTCAATTGAGGTGTCGTCATCATGGATCATTACATTGCTATGGGGGCCCATAATATTCAGTCGCAAGATGGATCAATGTTAGTTGATGCAGTTAGATTCCAGGGTGACAATTACAGACTAGTTGCAGTTAGAAGTTGAGTAGTGTAGAGTAGTGTTGACAACAGAGTAGGAGGCTTAGATGCAGAGTCAACAACAATGCAAATTCCCCAATGGACATTGCAGAGGCTAGAAGTAGTCAGATGCTAAAGAGATAGATGCAACAAAAAGACATAATTGATTCAATATTTCAATGCTTCTCAGTTGTAGCAGTTGTAGTAGCAACAACACATGAGAGGGAGTTGCAGTGTAGATGCAGATTTGGCAGCAATATAGCAGTGTTAGTAGCAACACAGATGCAACATCAGAGTTGTGCAGTGGTTGGTGGGTAGTGGTAGGTAGCCACAGTGGCCAAACATCAACAATGTGTATGGGAGGATGATGCAGAGACAAGCTGTTGGAGGAGTTCAACACTAGAACACTTTCCTCGCTAAGAGGTAGTGTTAGATTTTTTAGCATTTGATGGTGTTCTAGTCTTGAAAATTGTCAAAGAGGATAAAAAACACTAGGACTCCATAACCCATAAAAGGTTTCAAGAAAATCCACTTAGAGATGCCTTAATTAGGTTAATTAATCAGTAATTAATTTCTTCCTAAGTCTAACTTAGGGAATATGATTAATTAACATGAATTAATTGAGGAAGGTGAGATTTTTCTAGAAACTCACACAGATCGACTAGGAAATAATCTCAATCATTAATTAAGTTTTAATCTTGGCCGTTGGAGTCCAACATTGAGATTACAAGGAGAAGTCAATGGGTAAATGGAGGAACAAACTTGAGATTGATTTCCTCAGGCAGTTCGATTTTCCAGAGAGCAACAATAGTTTGCCAGAAGAGTTCGAACCAAAGAAGGGAAGTAGAGACAAAGGGGGGTAGAGACAATTAGTCCGGGGGAAGTCTTCTAGTTCCAGAGAGTCAACAATAGAGAGGTCATATATCCCAGAGAAGCTACGCAGAGCCAACACAGATAACTTTAAAGGGATATCGATTTTGTTGAAGGGAAGGGTTATTGAGTTGCAGTTGGTCAAGAAATTCTCTCGGAGGCCAAGTGAATTCCTTCCATAGTTAGAGTCAGCCAGGACGCCATTTTTCTAGCAGATCCGAGGCTTAGCAAGTTAGAGTCTGTGCAAGCATTGGGCAAAGGTTCACGCAGAGGCTGTATGACTAGCTAGTTTTTCCAGTTGTCGGAGCTGGATCAGGTGTGGTGTTGAGGTATTTGCCTCATAGATATTTTGGCCAGTGTATTTCGCTAATTGGATTGCCAGTTGGGCATCCATAGATTGTACTCATAATTTCTCACTACTGCTTAATAATAAAAATGCTCAATTGTTGTACCAGTTTTCCCAAGTTGGCCTTAAACAATGTCTCAAAGGAATGAGAAGTCTTCGTCCAAAGCATTTTGGGACGATACACATTACTAGGGTGGGACAAGATGTGGTCAGACTTGCAGTAGGAGGAGAAGAGGTGAGCTCTTGTGAAGAACTCCATTAGCAGAAGCAACAATAAGGGTTCAAAAGGTGAGGAGGGAGAGAATGTGGCCCTTGCATCAAAGGGTCTCAGTCAAGGATAGGGGGAGAAGAAGAAAAAGAAGGGCCTATCTAAGGTCAAGTGCTTCAGGTATGGCGAGTTTGGCCACAACAGTACTCAGTGTCCTCAAAGAAAGAAGGACAAGCAGGAGAAGCAGGACCTGACAAAAACATATGCAAAGATAGACAAATTGTCTTAAAAATGCTCAATTGTTGTACCAGTTTTCCCAAGTTGGCCTTAAACAATGTCTCAAAGGAATGAGAAGTCTTCGTCCAAAGAATTTTGGGACGATATACATTACTAGGGTGGGACAGGATGTGGTCAGACTTGCCACAAGAGGAGAAGAGGTGAGCTCTTGTGAAGAACTCCATTAACAGAAGCAACAATAAGGGTTCAAAAGGCGAGGAGGAAGAGAATGTGGCCCTTGCATCAAAAGGTCTCAGTCAAGGATAGGGGGAAAAGAAGAAAAAGAAGGGCCTATCTAAGATCAAGTGCTTTAGGTGTGGCGAGTTTGGCCACAACAGTACTCAGTGTCCTCAAAGAAAGAAGGACAAGCAGGAGAAGCAGGACCCGACAAAAACATCTGCAAAGATAGACAAATTGTCCTCTAGGTTAGAGGAAGACTTCACCATGTTTGCAAATATAACTCCAAGAGTGAGGTGGGTCGATATGGAGCTATAGTCCCAAAGTTGCGTAGAGGTTTGGGCAGGGTTCATTGAGGTGTATTCCTCATGGATCATTACCTTGCTATGAGGACCCACAATATTCAGTAGCAAGATGGATCAGTGTCAGTTGATGTAGTCAGATTCTAGGGTGACAGTTACAAACTAGTTGAATTTAGATACTAAGGAGCGCAAAGTAGTGATGATAGTAGAGTAGGAGGCTCAGATAAAAAATCAACAACACAGATTCCCTAGTGGACAGTGTAGAGGATAGTAGTAGTTAGATGCTCAAGAGATAGATGCATCACAGGGACATAATCGATTTAGTATTTTAGATGCTTCTCAGCTGCAGTAGTTGTAGTAGTAGCATCAACAAATGAGAGGGAGTTGTAGTGTAGATTCAGAGTTGGCAGTAGGATAACAATGTTAATAGCAAAATAGATGCAACATCAGAGTTGTGCATTGGTTGGTGGGCAGTGGCAGGTAGCCACAATGGTCAGATATCAACAACGTATATGGGAGGATAATGCATCGACAAAGTGTTGGAGCAGTTCAACATTAGAATACATTCCTCGCTAAGAGGGAGTGTTAGATTTTGTAGCATCAGATGGTTTTCTAGTGTCGACAATTGTCAGAGAGGCTAAGAAACACTAGGACTCCATAACCTAGAAAACGATTCAGGAAAATCCACTTAGAAATGACTTAATTAAGTTAATTAATCAATTATTAATTTTTTCCTAAGTCTAACTTAGGGAAAATGATTAATTAATAAAAACTAATTGAGGAAGGTGAAAAGGTGAGATTTCTTTGACAACTCACATAGATCGACTAGGAAATAATCTCAGCCATTAAGTTTTAATCTTGGCCGTTGGAGTCCCATAATGAGATTATAAGAAGAAGTTGATGGGTAGATGGAGGAACAAACTTGAGATCGATTTCCATGGGCAGTTCAATTTTTCAAAGAGCAGCAATAGTCTGTCGAAAGAGTTCGAGCCAGGGAAGGGAAGCATAGACAGTGAGTCTGGAGGAAGTCTTCTAGTTCCAGAGAGTCGGCAGCAGAAGGGCTGTATTTTTGAGAGAAGTTGCGTAGATATCTTTAGAGGGAAATCTATTTTGCTAAAGGGAAGGGTGATTCAGTTGAAGTTGGTCCAGAAATTCTTCAGAAGGCCACGCCAATTCCTTCCAAAGGAAGAGTTTGCGAGGACACCATTTTTCTAGTAGTTTTGGGGCTTAGCAAGTTAGAGCCTGTGCAAAGGCTCACAAAGAGGCCGCACGACTTGCTAATTTTGCTAGTTGTCGAAGCTGGATCAAGCGTGGTGTTGAGTTATTTGCTTCATAGATATTTTGGCCAATTTATTTTGCTGATTGGATTGCTAGTTAGGCATCCAAAGATTGTACTCATAATTTCTCGCTACTGCTTAATAATAAAAACCCTCAGCGGCTACACCGATTTTCCCAAGTTGGGTTTTTCTGGGGACTTTTGTTCAAAAATAATAGTGTTATATTTTTTTTTGTGTTCCAGTGTTTTCTTAGTTTTCGGTTTATCTTCCACAACGGTTTTTATTTTGGTAAAATTGCATTTGTGAATTACTCTGTGTTTGTCGTAGCAAAAAAAATGCTAATTAAATTACAATTAGAAGAATAATTTCCAGTTGCTAAAATAATTGAAATTTTCACAATTATTTCCAATTTGAGGTAAGGTCTCCTTGCATATTGCTTTCAATAAAAGGGAAATGGTAAATAATCCTTTTATGCAAAACTTAACCCCACATTCATCTCCCCTATTGTTTTAGACCCAATCAATAAGTTTCTCCGCAATTGGCCATAGATTGTTGAAGAGATGGATAAAACGTTGCCTCCTCCTAGAATAAGATCTTTTCCTTTGTTTTTCTTGCTTACATATGAACCAAATGGATATTTGAGGCCTTTTTCACAACAAAACAATTTTTGGCATGCTTTGGAGTTATATTTTGCTTAGGGATGAAGTAGCTTGATTTGCAATCACATCCTTAATCATATTTCCTTTCTGCAACTCCATTGAGATAGAGGGTGTTGCCAAATTTAAACTAGTTGTGGGGCGATGGGTCTTCCCCATGAAGAGTCTCCGTAATGTACATGCAATATGTCACTAGGGTGTTTCACATAGGAATCTTTCATGGTAGTTAGCATTGAAAACCCTAGTCACGTGAGTGCATCGTTGCTTCAACCTCACTCTTCATGTGTAATCTTTCTACCTTTAATGCTACATCTATTAAGCACCGGGAGGAGTAAAAATACATTATCAACCCACATCTATCAAGCATTAAGAGGTTCTGTCATCCAATTACTAATTGATAAAAAATGTTTTCAATGCCTTACCTATTGTTTTTCTTAGATGAACATTTTAGATGATAAGGGGTATAATGTGGTTTTGGAGTCCAAAACATTGAATTGACCTTTGTTACCTTCTTTGTAACTTAAGAATTTGTTTGTGAATACCTTTCTCATTCGCTATCGTTGCTCCTTTAATTCTTATTTTCTTTCACCTTATTTAACATATATCATTAAAAAAAGGAAAATTCCATGATAATCATTATTTTTGTTCCATCCCTCTTTGCTTCCATTTTGTTTTGTAGCAACTTATTTAATACTATACTATACTTTGGAGACTCTTTTAGTTCTTTTTTCATTCCCTTTACTTACATATCTTATCCATGCTTTCTTTGATGACTTTTAATTGATGGCTATATTCCATAATTGTTTTATCGTCTATATTTGGTCTCCTATTTGGATATCATATTACACTTTAATGCTTGTGGCTTTGGTGAGTTGTTTTTTATCTTCTTCTTTACCATGCATGCCAATTAAGGTGCATTTCACCTCTTGTTTTTCATATATATTTCAGATATTAGAAGATAGTATTGGATATCATTAATAGTTAGATATTATCAATTTAAATCGAAGCACTACTATTCATCACATAGGGACAATACATAAACAAAATATCTGATTATATCACATCACATCAACAAGCCTTTGGTGGGTGCCTTGGATCCAAATAAACGTAGTAACTCACACATGCTTGATTTGCTACAAATAAGACAAATCCTCATTGAATATAGGAGTAGGTTTAAACCCATTGCCTTTGAACCCTCAAAACATGAGACCACAAAATTGGCTACTAACAACTAATATGGGAAATTGGGGTCACAAGTCAAGATTAATCGGAAAGTCCTTAAGATTGTCTTGGGTTTACAAATAAATAAAGTTAACATAAAATATATCTGACCAAGTAAATATTACATCTCAACATCACCTCTAATCTATACTTACAATAGTTTGGGTGAAAATGACAAATGTAGATTAAAATACCCTCTTCCCCCCTTAAGCTTCACTTGGCTAGGAAGTACAATAATTACCTATGGCAACAACCAACCCCTTGATCATGGTAAGGTGAAAACAAGCTCTTAGTGGGGAATCCCTTTGCAACATTGGACCCCCCAAAAAATTCAGATGAATGCTTGTTGCATTGGAAAAGAAAATAAAGAGTTCTACCTTAAAACTATAGCCTCCACAATCACCTTCAGACATGCCTCTCACTATAATTGAGAGCATGACCAATTGTCGATTTAACCAGAATAAACCCTATTAGTTAGTACCGATCTAACATTTTTCTTTTTACATCTCTTCACTAAAGATTTATAAATGTTACGAATGTACTAACCGGGCTTTCAATACATGGATGGAATGTGGGAATGCCTTTGATCATAATAATTAGAATGATGATACAATTGAGATGCAAATGGCATATTGTTGGTGCTCACTAAATAGAAGTTGTAGGACATGGTTCTTGGAACTCAATAATAGAACTCTTGAAAGTATCATACTTGAGCTCAAATCCTTGAAAATCTTTTTCCCTCCCTTCGCCATTTTTTTTTCTCTTTCTATTTTGCATGTATGAATGTTTATACATGAGCTCAAATCCTTTGTTAAATCCTTGAAAACCTCTTGCCCTCCCTTTACCATTTTTTTTCTCTATCCATATTGTATGAATGGATGTTATGTTAAAGAAAAAACAACACATTTAGAAATATAGTTAGCTAATATTTGTAATAAACCTTACGTCTTGTCGCTTTACTATTATCTACCTATTTATGATTTGTTCCATGCTTTCTATTGAAGTTTGCAATTGCGTTAAAGGGAAAAAATGAATCCATTTGTTCTCTTGTCATTTTTAAGAAGTTAAATCTCTTTTCCACATCATTTGTGCATCAACTAGGAAACCAATTAATAATTGAAACAAATCCACCATCACACCCCTTTGCCACTAATATCCTTATTTTTACTTGCCCCATGCTTGTCAAGCTACTTTATCAACCACTGCGGTTGAAAATGTTTCATGGTAACATGAATGTTGGTGCATTGATTAGGCTTAAGCATTGAGTCATGACACTCATAAACAATAATTGATGAAATAAAATGGTAGGTGCATTAATAGAAGCTATGCACTAGTAGTTGTGATTTTCACTTAAATGATAGTTATCCAAGTTTAATGATCAATATGCCGAGCATTGGTGGAAAAACACTTAGTAGTAATGGGATTAATAACTACTTATCTAACATAGATAAGAAAATTCCATTGATTATAATGAATTCTTAGATATAATTTGATTACTAAGCATTAGATTCTTAAGCATGGATACTTTTTACTATTTCATGCACATGGTTGACATGCCATTGAAATAAACCATTCATGGATTACCCTTAGAGAAACAAAGGAAGACATCACAATGAATTTATCACAATATAAAGAAAAGTACTTTGATGCGATCTATGAGAGTAATGATATTTTAAAATTATCACATCATCATGTAATAAAACAATCAAAGTAAAAATTATCAAACTAGGTTAATCACTCAACTAAAATCAAAGAAAAGATCAATCAATGATTGGACAAATTTGATTAAGATTGCCTTTAGGGTGAGATGTACTATCATTATATTTGTGTTCTTAGTGAGCATACATAGCAACATATCATGTACATAAAACAATAATAAGAAGATATACGAGCACTTGTAAAACCATTCTACATATCGTCATTAATCAATAACTAAAGTTAAGGATCAAGGAAATAATATATCGAGATAATTATGGAGTTTATTTATCATTAACATAAGTAGATAATGAATATCATTAGTTAACCATTCAATAAATCACCTTGGACATTCATGTGGACTTAAAGTAATAATGTTAGTTAAGTAGTATGATCAAAGAATTTGAAATCATTCAAGTTTCAGTGATAACATCAAAGGACTAAGTCACGAGTCACAATAATAATATGACGTAGTTGGTAAGGATTAAATTTTTTTAAATATCCCTAGGCCATAGGCTCTCTTGTTGGTTGAGGGCATCAAGAGGTGGCGATACTATGGATGCATCCAAGAAGTTGTGACATAACTAATGGTGATGAACATAAAATGGAAGTCCAAGGATTGAAATGTAAGCATATTCGCGTGACACTTCCCTTGTTATGGAATTAGGGATCACTTTCATAAATAACATTGATCAACTAAAGGGGATATAATTTCTTTTGTAGATGGAAATGTTATGGTATGGGGTAAGTATTCTAGAATTCATGATGCAAAAATCATTGGGATTCATGAGGGAAGGCTCTACAGATTACTTAAACCTCTCTCTCAAGGCCTAGTTCACCTTGAAATCAATCCATGTGAACTTTGGCATAGAAGGTTTGGACACCTTCATTACAAAATCTTACCATCCTTAAAATCTATGGTAAATGGCATCCCTGCGCTTAAGGAAGAGCATGAAGGAATTTGCAAGGGATGCACACTAGGTAAAAATGTAAAGAAACCCTTTGGAAGCAATGCTTCAAGATCTAAGGAAATATTGGATCTCATTCGCTCTGATGTTTATGGTTCCATGACTACAAAATCTCTTGGATGTCATTGATGACCACTCAAGAAAGAATTGGATTTATTTACTTAATTCCAAGGATGAAGTATTTGATAAATTTCAAGAATTCAAAGCATAAGTGGATAATCTTACAGAAAGAAAGATAAAAGTTCTAAGATTTGACAATGGAGGGAAATACACATCAAAATAACTCATAACTTTATGTAAGGAGGCTAGAATTAAGAGGGAGCTGATAGTTCCCTACAACCCTGAACATAATGGATTAGTATAAAGGAATAATCATGCAATTGAAGAATAAATTAGAGCTATGTTACATGATTAAGAATTACCTCAATTCTTGTGGGGTGAAGCATCCAAACTTGCAGTCTATATTCAAAATCTAAGTCCTCATAATATACTTGACAACATGACTCCTGAAGAAGCGTTTACTGGAAGAAAACCTTGTGTAGATCATTTTCAAATATTTGGCTACCTTGTCTACTTTCACATTCCAAAGGATAAAAGGAAAAAAATGGATCCTACTAGTATGAAGGGCATATTTGTTGGGTATAGTACCTCATAAAAGTAATATAGGATCTACATCAAGGAAGGTCACTGAATTGAAGTAAGTAGAGATCTGATTTTTGATGAAAATATTGCCTTCAAGAAATCTAAAGATCTCCCGATTGATTCCGATGATGAAGAACTATTTATATATGAAGAACGTCTAAGGGAAGAAGAAGATAATATATGTGATAACAAAGAAGAAGGTCCTAGTGAGCCTGTGCAACAAGTCATAATACATGAGACTCATGAGAGACCCACCTAGTTAACATCAACTCTTCAAGAAGCAGAAGGACATGATGCAACTAAAGGAACATTCAAGGAAAGTAAAAAGCCAAAAATATATTCATGGTATGCAGCCTATATGGAAAAATTAATTGAAGCAGAACCATCCTCTTTTGAAGAATCTTCCAAACATCAAGAATGGAAATATTCCATGAAAGAAGAATATCAATCTACATCAAGGAAGGTCATTGAATTGAAGTAAGTAGAGATCTGATTTTTGATGAAAATATTGCCTTCAAGAAATCTAAAGATCTCCCGATTGATTCCGATGATGAAGAACTATTTATATATGAAGAACGTCTAAGGGAAGAAGAAGATAATATATGTGATAACAAAGAAGAAGGTCCTAGTGAGCCTGTGCAACAAGTCATAATACATGAGACTCATGAGAGACCCACCTAGTTAACATCAACTCTTCAAGAAGCAGAAGGACATGATGCAACTAAAGGAACATTCAAGGAAAGTAAAAAGCAAAAATATATTCATGGTATGCAGCCTATATGGAAAAATTAATTGAAGCAGAACCATCCTCTTTTGAAGAATCTTCCAAACATCAAGAATGGAAATATTCCATGAAAGAAGAATATCAATCTACATCAAGGAAGGTCACTGAATTGAAGTAAGTAGAGATCTGATTTTTGATGAAAATATTGCCTTCAAGAAATCTAAAGATCTCCCGATTGATTCCGATGATGAAGAACTATTTATATATGAAGAACGTCTAAGGGAAGAAGAAGATAATATATGTGATAACAAAGAAGAAGGTCCTAGTGAGCCTGTGCAACAAGTCATAATACATGAGACTCATGAGAGACCCACCTAGTTAACATCAACTCTTCAAGAAGCAGAAGGACATGATGCAACTAAAGGAACATTCAAGGAAAGTAAAAAGCCAAAAATATATTCATGGTATGCAGCCTATATGGAAAAATTAATTGAAGCAGAACCATCCTCTTTTGAAGAATCTTCCAAACATCAAGAATGGAAATATTCCATGAAAGAAGAATATCAATCTACATCAAGGAAGGTCACTGAATTGAAGTAAGTAGAGATCTGATTTTTGATGAAAATATTGCCTTCAAGAAATCTAAAGATCTCCCGATTGATTCCGATGATGAAGAACTATTTATATATGAAGAACGTCTAAGGGAAGAAGAAGATAATATATGTGATAACAAAGAAGAAGGTCCTAGTGAGCCTGTGCAACAAGTCATAATACATGAGACTCATGAGAGACCCACCTAGTTAACATCAACTCTTCAAGAAGCAGAAGGACATGATGCAACTAAAGGAACATTCAAGTAAAGTAAAAAGCCAAAAATATATTCATGGTATGCAGCCTATATGGAAAAATTAATTGAAGCAGAACCATCCTCTTTTGAAGAATCTTCCAAACATCAAGAATGGAAATATTCCATGAAAGAAGAATATCAATCTATAATGAAGAACACAGTTTGGGAAATCATTCGTAGGTTGAATGAAAAATCTGTTGTAACTTCCAAATGGTTCTATAAAATTAAGCATGCAATAGATGGAAGCATTGACAAGTACAAAGAAAGGTTTGTGGCTAGGGGTTTCTCTCAACAAGAAGGAATCAATTATGAAGAAACATTTGCACCTATAGCAAGATATGCAACAATAAGATCGTTAATCACTTTGGCAGCAACTATGGGATGGAACATCCATCAAATGGATGTGAAGACATCCTTCTTGAATGGCACCATTGATGAAGTATACATTGAAAAAACCATGGGATTTGAAGTACATAGAAAGACACTCATTTTTGCAGGCTGAAGAAGGAACTTTATGGCCTCAAGCAAGCCCCGAGGGCTTAGTATGCTAGAATGTATACATATATACACAGAATGGGTTTTTCAAAGAGTTATGTAGATCCAAATCTTTATATCAAATTAGTGAAGGGTGAACGAATGATCATCCTTCTATATATGGATGACCTTCTCATAACAGGTGCAGAAATTCATATTCAAGAATGCAAGAAACAATTGGCATCATATTTCAATATGAAGGATCTAGGGCTCATGCACTATTAATTGGGGTTGGAAGTTTCGAAAAAACTTGGTGAAGTATATCTAGGTCAAGGAAAATATGTAATTAAGATGTTACAAAAGTTTGGCATGATGGATAGAAAACCGATGACAACTCCCATGGTCACAAATTTGAAGAGATTGAGAAGTTCAAAATCAAGCCTAAGAATCCTACAAGTTATAGACATTTGGTTGGATCTCTAATGTATCTTGTGAAAGCACGTCCAAATATTAGTTTTGCAGTGAATATTCTCAATCAATTTCATATGGAGCCAAGACATGACCACTAGATAACAACTAAACATATATTGAGATACCAATAAGGGACAATACATTACTTCCTGAAGTATGATGGAAAGAACAATATCCAAATAATGGGATATGTTGATTCATTGAGGAGGCAGTGTGTCAGATGGAAGAAGCACTACGAGAGGATGTTTTAGCTTGGGATCGTATATGATCTCATGGATGTGTGGAAAGAAAAAATCAATTGCATTAACTAATGATAAAGTTGAATACATTGCAGCATGTGAAGTTAGTAGAGAAGCTGTTTTGTTAAGGAAGCTATTATCTAATTTGTTTGAAGGACTGATGCACCCTACAATTATACATTGTGACAACCCTAGTTGCATAAGGTTTTCTAAAGACCCCATATTCCATACAAAGATGAAGCACATTAACAACAAGTATCACTACATATGAAAATTGGTGCAAGATGGAGTGGTGCAGCGACAATATATCTCCACCGATGAGTAGGTACCTGATATTTTGACAAAATATCTTCCTAATAAGAAGCTTTTGTATCTGAGAAACAAGCTTGGACTAGTTTATATCTCCTCCCTAGTTGAGAGGGAGAGACATACACATCATTCTTGTCTTCACATTATGAAGAAAGAATGGAGGATTGGGTAAAAATATGAATTCTGATACTCTTTGAGGATGTGGTAGGGCATCCAATAGGCAAGAGTAGTCGAAGATGAGATTCCATGAGGATGTATAAATCCAAGATGGGAATGGTCCTAAAAGGACATACCTTGAACATCCGAATGGGGTGTGTGCCTTGAGAGACAATGATGAGTGTGCCTATAAATAATTGTTTCCCTAACATTGTTCTCTAATCTTGTGGAGAGATAGACATGTTAGTCAAGGATTTGATATATGATAGTGCTAGACGGTATGATGAGATGCACTGATATACGCTGAAAAGATAGCTTATGAGATGGCTTACCAATCTAACTCTTCTTATGAGATCTCTTCAGTATGAGAATGTCATTGTACCATTATGAATAACTCCCTAGTTAAGAGGGAGTGTTGAAATATGTAACTAGGTTCAGTCTTCATAATATGTAACACACTCTTGATTATTCTATATTGTAAAAGAAAATAAAAAATATTATTATTATTTTTTATAGCACGGGTTACATGCTCAAGGTCAATTTATTTTAGGTCAAGCACCCATTGTGTGCTTCTAAGGTTTTTCATAGAGTAAATAAGTCAATAATATCATTGTCATATGTAAAAGATCCCATTGGGAATCTTGTAATGTAGAAAATCTTGTAGATTCACAAGCTCATGTAATCTACTAAAACAAGAGACAAGAATCTACTTATACTATTTATAGCGGAAGCCCATAAAGATAGAGCAAAAAATAATCGACAATAGGAAGAACATCAATGGCACATAACACAATAAATATCCGAGGAAAGCCACAACTCAAAATCCGACTATCTGTATTGCATTAATTAGAAATCCAAGATGAGATTACAATGGTTGTTCTCATAAGAACAATCCAAGCACTCAGTAAAATCAATCTCCAACTCACAAGCAAACTCTTGGCCAAAACTTAGCCAATTCTCTTGCTCTCCAAGTCCCTATTTCTTTGCACAATTCCTATGGCTGAATAGACCATCTTAAAGACAAATCAATGCATCCAAAACTGCACAATCCCTTATAGGCTCAGTTCTTGATTGCATGCACCATATGTACAACTCATCAAATCCTACAAAAAATAATACATTGTCCTTGCACTGTAGTCTCAACTGGGTCTTTCTCAAAATTGACATGCATGAGTTTCTGATGAGGAAATCTTCAGTTAACTGGAGTAGCACTAGTTAATGCATTAGTGCACCAACTGATTGATAACTCTAATTTAACTGGACTTAACTCAGTAAAATGAGTTAACTAATTAAAAAGCATACTTAACTCATCCTGGACCCCTCTAATATAGGGAGAACATATACATGACTTCAAAAATACTTCCAACTCGAAATTCCTAAGTTAACTAAGTCAACCCACTCTAGTTAACTATTACAAGCTGCTATGAGAATATAATTCAATTTTAATTCTCAGTTCAATTCAAGGACAAATTAAATTGGAATTTATGGATTCTATTTTTATCATTTCTTGTTGCTATTTTTAACACTCCCTCTCAACAAGAAAGGAATTAAACTTGATCATGATCTTGAACCTTTGGAATGTTATGCATGAAACACTTCTTTCTAGTGTTGTTGCTCTAGCAACTCCAGAAACAAAAAACATCCAACCTGAATCAGAATGATGCCTCTGTCATCAAAGTCTCTGATTTCTATTGCCTCTATCAACAGAAAAATATGTGCTTCTATTGGCTCTACCTTTCTTCATTGCTGTAAACCCCTCTCTACGCTCCTCAGTATCTGACTGCTCTAGCCTCTGTCATTCTGATCTCAGATTGCATCAATGCCACTGATTCCTCCCACTAGTATGTACTTTGGGCTCCCGTGGCAAGGTACGATCCATGAGATAAAACCACTCAATGGAACTGGCCAAATTTCAACCCTCTTGGGACTATCACTTCAAATCGC
The DNA here is from genome assembly GCA_000404065.3 of Pinus taeda. NCBI lineage: Eukaryota > Viridiplantae > Streptophyta > Pinopsida > Pinales > Pinaceae > Pinus > Pinus taeda. The sequence goes on along the minus strand of APFE030001831.1, from coordinate 65,964 downwards.
CCCACCTCACACCTAGAGTGATGGTTGCATGTGATATCTCTACCCACCTGAATCGAAATTCCCCCCTATTGGAGGTCTCTGCATGACTGAATGCCTCCAATCGCTATCCTTTCAACTTCTCCAATTGCAGCTGCTCCACAATTGTCTGAGACTGCTTCTTCTATGCTTGAGTGGATCTCTCCACCAGGTATCCTCTTCGCTTCTCTAGTTGTGGCTGCTCCACAACTTCCTGAAGCTGCTTCGGAGGCTTCTTCTGGGGTTGCATGTTGAGAGGTAATTTACTCTTCCTCTCAACCACCAAGTCTCTAACCTTTTCCTTGCTCCTCAAGGTTTTGCATGCATCTTTAACCTCAAGAGAATATAGGTTCTTGACCCGTGCACCGATCTGTTTCACCTGTCCCGTGGTGATGTGTCAGGAAAACATTTCCCTTACTAAAAACCACATCATAGCCATGGTCTTCCAATACTGCGACTGAAACAAGATTCTTCTTTAGTCCTAGAACATACATCACATTTGTGATCCTAAGAGGGGAGCCAGACTCCCTCTGAAAGGTAACCGTACCGATCCCAGTATCTCTATGCTTATCGTCATCTCCAAACTCTATGCTCTTCTTGAGGTCTTTCTCCTCAAAATCACTAAACAGATCTCTATTTCCCGTCATATGGAATGAGGCACCACTTTCAGGATACACACGCCTCCCATGGCAGTGTCAGCCATGCATGAAATGAGAGTGAAATCAAGTTTGAATTCTGAAGCTAGAGCTTCACCTGCTACTGCTACAGTCGGCTCCATCTTGCTTGCTTTCTTTTGTGGGCAGTTCTTGGCATAGTGCCCGTGCTCATGACAATGAAAACACTTGACTTTCATCAAGTCCATCTTCTTTCCACCCTCCTCGCCTTGGGACATATTTCGCTTGCCTTTCTTTGCCTTGCTAAGGCAAAATCCTCTTCCACTTCCTTGGAAGAGGTCTCATCTTTGGCATTCCTCCTAATCTCCTATCCTGCATCAAATCCGACCATAGTCGTTCTTGTATTGACAGCTTCTCCCGACCATTGATAGAGTCCTGGTAATTATGCCAAATATTTGGGAGTCCATTAAGAGAAATACTCACCATATCATCCTCAGAAACCATGATTCCAACACTTCCAAGTTCATCACGACATTGAGTGAACTTGGTCAAGTAATTTGGAATTGAGTCGCCCACCTCCATCTTGATTTTTTGAATCTTATCTTTCAGTGCCAACTTCCTTTGGTCACTTCTATTCTGGAAAAGTTCCTTCAATTATTTCCACATAGCATGTGGAGTTTCCTTCCCATGGAGACTCGAGACAATGTGGTCTCGAACTCTCTCAAGGATTATTCGCCATGCCCTTGCCACACACTTATTCCATTCGGCCAGATTATGAGAATCTAATGTTGGTGGCTTAGGAATGTCATGATCAATGGATTCCTTCAAGCCATCATCCTCCAACATGACCTCCATCTTTTCCTTCCAGGCTATATAATTCGAGCTGCCATCCAAGGCATACTCAAGCCATAAACCATAGAACGCCATCTATCGATCCTGAAGTATCTATTGCAAATTCAAATTTTACCTGTAACCCAAAACTCAAAACTTTGAAATCTCCTCTAGTATACTGTTCTCAATTCTGATACCATGTAGAAAATCCTATATTTTCACAAGCTAATGTAATCTACTAAAATAAGGGACAAGAATCTACTTCTACTATTTACAGCAGAAGCCCATAAATATAGAGCAAACAATAATCGACAAGAGGAAGAACATCAATGGCACATAGCACAAAAATATCTAGGGAAATCCACAACTAAAAATCCCACTATCTGTATTGCATTAATCAGAAATCCAAGATGAGATTACAATGCTTGTTCTCACAAGAACAATCCCAACACTCAGTAAAATCAATCTCCAACTCAAAAGGAAACCTTTTTGCCAACACAGCCAATTATCCATATCTCCATGTCCCTATTTCCTTGTGAAATTCCTATGGCTGATTAGCCCAACTTAAAAACAAATCCATGCATCCAAAACTGCACAATCCCTTCTAAGATCAATTCATGATTGCATGCACCATCTGTACAACTCAAAAAAATCTACAACAAATAGTACATTGTCCCTGCACTCTAGTCTCAACTAGGTCTTTCTCAGAATCGACATGCATGAGTTTCTGATGAGGGAACATTTAATTAACTGGAGTAGCACTAGTTAATGCATTAGTGTACCAACTGAATGTTAACTCACTATTAGTTCCTCAAACAGTTTGAAGCTAATTTAACTGGACTTAACTCAGTAAACTTAGTTATCTAATTACAACTCATACTTAACCCATCCTGGACCATTATAATATAGGGAGAACATTTACATGACTTCAGAAAGACTTCCAAATTGAAATTCCTAAGTTAACTAAGTCAACTCACTCTAGTTAACTATTACAAGTTGCTATGAGAATAGAATTCGATTTTAATTCTTAGTTTAATTCAAGGACAAATTAAATTGGAATTTCTGGATTCTATTTTTATCATTTCTTGTTGCTATATTCAACATGTAACATGTCAAAAGAATTATTTTTGAGTCGAAAGTGTCAAATTACCCCTCCAAGACCAAGTCAGCTTGAAATTGAAGAAGTCGACCTAATTAGGGAAATTCATACTCCTGGAAGGGGTATATATAAGATACTATTCAACCTCATTTGGAGCATTCATCACTCACTCATCAAGGAATTGAAGGATAAGAATAAAGAAGGAAAGCGAAGGACTAGAAGGAAGAATAAAGTCAAATTTTCTAAATTTTACACACACTCCCTCTCTTTCACACATGCGAAGGAAGGATAGGGTTTATGCAACCTTAAGGCCAAAATTTTCAAGTTGCAAGAGAAGGGTCGAAATTTTTAGAAGAGAAGTCAATTTGGTCACCTACAAGCATTATAAGAGGAAGAAGCCCAAGAAAAGGAAGGAGGAAGCCTTATAAGCCCTAATTCTCCCACACGTGCAAAAATTGTCGCTGTTGTAGGGGGTGAAAATTTCAGACCTGCAATGAGGGCCGGAATCTGAAGCTGGGGGTTGAAGTTCTATAATTGGAAGAGATTTCACTTGGTAAGAAGAAGAAAATCCTCTAGAAGGTTTGAAGTGGTCTTAGTCTTGGTCTAGAGTTCTTGGAATTCGTCATTTGAAGAATCTATAAGAAGAGAAGATATTTTTGTGGGTTTTCCTCTTTAGGAGAGGTTTTGGCCTTGGCTAGCAGCCCACATCTTGTGTCTTTGTGTACTATTGATATTCATGTTTTGGTAATTGTTTTATGATAATAAAAACATAATAATAAGAGAAGAATAACCTAATAATCAATAAAAGTAAAACAACATCACAAGCATTTATCGAGTCTAAGAGAAATCACTTCATCTAGTACTATTGATATTCATGTTTTGTTAACTGTTTGATGATAAGAACAACATAAGAATAAGAGAAGAAGAACCTAATAACCAATAAAAGTAAAACAACATCATAAGCATTTATCAGGTCTAAGAGAAATCACTTCAACTATAGCCCTATTGATTTCTCAATAGGACCTTATGAATGTTTCTCATCAGCGAATCAAAGAGGAAAACTCCGAAGACTATAAAAAACAAATTCAAAGAGTATTATGCATCAATTTCTTTTGTTTTTCAAGTGTCACATAATTTGACCCTTAGACCTCAAGGCTCCAATGATGTTATTTTGAATTATCCAAATTACCATTTCTTTAGAATGGGTTAGTGGGTCTTCTTTTGAAATGGATTGAAGAGCCTTATTTTAAAAGAGGTTGGAATTTAACTCTTTTGAATTAGTCTAATGCGTCTTCATTGCCCTGATGAGCAATCTAATGACCTTTATTTTTTTAAGTGGGTTAATGAACCCTTGCTTCAAAGTGAACCAATGACCTCTATTTTGAAGTGGGCCAATGATCACTCTTGAATTGGCTTGATGGGGTTATTGTGCTTGACGAAGTTAATGATTTCAAAGTGTCCTAATAACCTTTATTATAAGTGGTAAATGGTCCAATGGAATTTGATCCTATGAAGGAAATGTTAAATTTTACTTACCCTAGCTATTGAGAATTTATTTTCTAGTAAATACCTTGTTGAAAATTAATTTACTCCATTTCTACTAAATAAAATCATTTCTATAATTTCAACAAGTAAATGAAAGATTAAAAAAAATGGAAGCAAAAAACAACTAATCTCAGACACATGCAAAAAAATAAAAATTTCCCTCCAAATTTTTTGTTTTATTAATAAATTATGTTTAGCATACAAGGGATTTCCAAAACTGGAAAATAAATACTCATTGAAGAAAATTAGAAATAGGAAAATATGGAATTTTCTAGTTGATCAAACCTTTTAAACCTATCCTTCAATCTTACCAGTGATTGGATTCTTCTATCTTGCTTCCAATTGTTATCTTCCTCTGGACTCTAGACACTTGGATGAATGTCCTTCTCCACCCTATGACTGATATCTCCCTATCTCACTGTCTTTTGGTTACTATATGTGTCCTTTGCCTTATCCTATCCTTCCTTTTATACGTTTGAGATGTTATTGACCATATCCACAACCCTAATATATGAAGTGGTTGATGGTTAGGATTATATCTCAGATTTATTTGATATTCATCTAATTCAATGCAACTTAACCTTTCCATTTCATTATATTAAAATTACTTTCTCTTATAAAAAGAAATTACTTTAATTATTCCTTTAATCAAAATATTTTTTCTAAATTTAAAGGTTCCTTTAGATGACTTCCACGAATATAAACACTTATACTTGTGTGGAAGTACTTTCCTGAGGCTATTATCATCATCACTCCCTCTTAGCGAGGAAGGTTCTTCCTAAAGAGTCATCCAAAATTGGATTTCCCTCCAATCTTGGAACAATGTCCCAAGCATCATCCTTTACCATGGATTTCCTCTAAAACTCCTGGTTTGTTTCCTCTTTAATGATGCTACTCATTAGTGCCATGTAGTTCAAAAAATTCTTCAGAGACTTACACACTTGGAATGTGCTTTTATAAGCCTCCACATGATCTTAAGCATCCCTCAATTTCTACTCAAACCCCCCTGGGTCTCCTCACAAAACTAGAAGGAGATATTGAATCCTTGCCACCTAATGGTTGACTCCCTTAAATATAAGTTTATATACATTATTCTCCCTTTGGAGCCTCTTTCTTCTTATCCTCTCTCACTGTTGCAATCAACTCATGATATTTCCTAGATTCCAAGTTCTCCTTGAACTTAAAATCTCCACTCATAATTGTCTTCCTCTATTCTTGTATGAATATGTTGTAATCTTTTGAGGTCCCACTATATCAAACAAATATCCTAATTTTTTCCCAAAGGCTTTATCTTCATCCTATTCTCCACTTGCACATGGACACATACTAGAAAACCAACGATCGTTAGGTGTCTTATCTTTGGCTTCACTCCTGTGAAAGATTCCTTAAGAATGTTGTCTTCAATAACTTGTGAGGGTTCATGTTTTGCACATATAATGTAGTGTTACATGCCTCTGCCCAAAGAAAGATAGGAAAATCCTGGTTATGTAGTATAGCCTTGGAAAAACTTATGATGGGTCAATTCTTCCTCTCTGTAACCCCGGACCATTCTAATGAGGGTTGTATGAGACTATCATCTACTTATTGATCCTTCTCTCCTTGTAGCAATTATTGAAGTCATTGGAGATGTACTGACCCCCATTATCTAACCTCAAGAACTTGATATTCTTACATGTCCAGTTCTCCACCTTGCCCTCGAAGTCCTAAAAATGACTAAATACCTCATCCTTAGTATTCATGAAGAAGATATAGATTTTCCTACAATAACCATCAATGAACATGACATAATATAACACTCCTAATTTATGCTACTCACGTTTGTCCACACAAATATAAATGAATGATTTCTAAGATCCCCTTGGACCTACTCTCGCTATTCTAAAAAGTAGCTTTGGTATTCTTACCAAGTGCACACCCTCTACACATTTCTAACTACTCAATACTAAAATTTTGGAGACTCGTGAAATTCTCCCTTAATAAAAACAACACTCTATAGTGCAAGTGTGTCATCCTCCTGTGCCACAACTCACACAGGTTGTCAATGTCATGCACCAAACCATGAAGAAGTTTTTCCTTCAACTATACAAGTTTCCCTCTCTAAACTAGATGACCACTTCCATATATGGCTAGTATCTTCTAGATAAATGAGGACCTACCATTCCTGAACATGACCCAATATACACTATCTTCCATGACTGACACTAAGATAAAGTTATTTTTGTAGAAAATCCTATAGATTCACAATCTCATGTAATCTAATAAAACAAGAGACAAGAATCTACTTCTACTCTTTACAACAGAAGAACATAAATATCGAGCAGAACAATAATTGATAAGAGGAAGAACATCAATGACACATAACACAATAAATATCTGGGGAAAGCCACAGCTCAAAACCCCACTATCTATATTGCATTAATTATAAATCCAATATGCTAATACAATGCTTGTTCTCACAAGAAAAATCCCAACACTTAGTAAAATAAATCTCCTAGCTCACAAGCATGCTCAAGCCAAATCTTAGCCTCTTCTGCTGCTGTCCAAGCCCTTATTTCCTTGCGCCCTTGGTTAAAGAATTCAGATGAATACAATATGCTCTACTCAACCTTGAGCTTAACCTGCACAAGTATTTCCTATCCTCTGCTTTATGAATTCCTTTTGCCAATACTTAGCCAAATTTCCAAGCCTCCAAGATTCTAATTCTTTGCACAATTCCTGAGAGAATTAGCCCATATTTAAAGGGAAATCCTCACTTCACAATCCCTTCTAGGTTCAGTTCTTGATTGCATGCACCATCTGTACAACTCAGAAAATTATACAACAAATAGTACACTGTCCCTGCACTCTAGTCTCAACTGGATATTTCTTAAAATTGACATGCATGAGTTTTTGATGAGGGAATCTTCAATTAACTGGAGTAGCACTAGTTGAGTGCACTAATGCCTCAACTGACTGCAAACTCACTATTAGTTCCTTAAACAATTTGGAACTAATTTAACTAGACTTAACTTAGTAAACTGAGTTAACTAATTACAACTCATACTTAACTCATCTTGGACCCCTATAATAAAGGGAGAACATATACATGAGTTATGAAAGACTTCAAACTCCTAAGTTAACTAAGTCAACTCACTCTAGTTAACTATTACAAGTTGCTATGAGAATATAATTCGATTTTAGTTCTTAGTTTAATGCAAGGACAAATTAAATTGGAATTTATGGATTCTATTTTTGTCGTTTATTTTTGTTATTTTTAACACTCCCTCTCAACAAGAAAGGAACTCAACTCGATCCTGATCCTGAACCTTTGGAATGTTCTGCATGCAACACTTCTCTCTAGTGTTGTTTCTTCAGCAACTCTAGAAGCAAAAAACGTCCAACATGAATTGGAATGATGCCTTTGTCATCAAAGTCTTTGACTACTATTGCCTCTATCGACTGAAAACTTTGTTCTTCTGTTGACTTGCCTTTTTGCACTGTTTTCAACCCTTCTCTACGCTTCTTCAGTATCTGACTGCTCTAGCCTTTGTCACTTTGATATTTGATTGCATCAATCCCATTGATTCCTCCCTCTACTATGTATTTTGGGCTCTCGTATCAAGGTATGATCCATGAGATAAAACCTCTCAATGGACCCTGCCCAATTTCAACCCTCTTGGGACTAGCACTTCACATTTCCCCACCTCACACCTGGAGGTATGGCTGCATGTGATCCCTCTGCCCACTTGGCTCAAAATTCCCCCCTACTGGAGGTCTTTACATGACTAGATGCCTCCACTAGGTCTCCTCTTGGCTTCTCCAATTGTGGCTGCTCCACAATTGTCTGAGATTGCTTCTTCTCTACCTGAGTGGATCTCTCCACTCAGTCTCCTCTCAACTTCTTTTGTTGTGGTTGCTCCACAACTTCTTAAAGCTTCTTCAGAGGCTTCTTCTGGGGCTGCATGTTGAGAGGTAATTTACTCTCCCTCTCAACCACCAAGTCTCTAACCTTTTCCTTGCTCCTCAATGCTTTACATGCATCTTGAACATCAAGAGCATACAGTTTCTTGGTTAACACACTAATCTATTTCATCTATTTCACCATCATGAATTTTTCTTGAAAAAGAGCTGATTTTAAATCAGCGATATCTCCCTCATCCGAACTTCGATTCGACCGATTTTTCTTTTTGATTTTGGGTATTTTTTCACAAACTAAATCAAAATCTGCTATTTGTTTCTAAAAATTTTGCACAAAAATTTTTAGATTTGCTCTGCAAACTTGTGGCCCAATGCTCAAAACTTCGAAATCTCCTATAGTATATTGTTCTCAACTCCAATAAAATGTAGAAAATCATGTAGATTCATAAGCTCATGTAATATACTAAAACAAGAGACAAGAATCTACTTCTACTCTTTGTATCGGAAGCATATAAAGATTGAGAAAAAAAATAATTGACAAGAGGAAGAACATCAATGGCACATAACACAATAAATATCCGGGCAAAGGCATAACTCAAAAACCCAATATCTGTATTGCACTAATTAGAAATCCAAGATGATAATACAATGCTTGTTCTCACAAGAACAATCCAAACACTCAGTAAAATCAATCTCCCAGATCACAAGTAAGCTGAAGCCAAACCTTAGCCTCTTCTGCTGCTCTCCAAGCCCCTATTTCCTTGCGCCCTTGGTCAAAGAATTCCTATGAATACAATATGCTCTACTCAACCTTGAGCTTAACCTACACAAGTATTTCCTATCCTCTGCTTAATGACTTCCTTTGGCCAATATTTACCCAAATTTCCAAGCCTCCAAGATTCTAATTCTTTGCACAATTCCTGAGAGAATTAGCCCATATTTAAAGGGAAATCCTCACTGTGCAATCCCTTCTAGGTTTAGTTCCTGATTGCAACACCATTTGTACAACTCATAAAATTATACAACAAATAGTACATTGTCCCTACACTCTAGTCTCAACTAGGTCTTTCTCAGAATCGAAATGCATGAGTTTCCGATGAGGGAATCTTCAGTTAACTGGAGTAGCACTAGTTGAGTGCACTAATGCATCAATTGACTGTTAACTCACTATTAGTTCCTCAAACAATTTGGAACTAATTTAACTAGACTTAACTCAGTAAACTGAGTTAAATAATACAGCTCATACTTAACTCATCCTGGACCCCTATAGAGAACATATACATGACTTAAGAAAGACTTCCAACTCGAAATTCCTAAGTTAGCTAAGTCAACTCACTCTAGTTAACTATTACAAGTTACTATGAGAATAGAATTCGATTTTAATTTTCAGTTTAATTCAAGCACAAATTAAACTGGAATGTATGGATTCTATTTTTATCATTTCTTGTTCCTATTTTCAACAATTTTTTAGTCTTTGTACAAACAACACGTGCTTAGCTTCCAATGTTCCTCTTAAATCAAGCTAGAAATTAATGGTTCCCTCTCCCTTAACTGCATACTTGCCATCAGGACCAAGATCCACATGAAACCCTAAGTATTTCTCTACCATATTTCTAGACAACTCTTGTGCTTCTATCATGTGGTGTGATGCACCATTATGCAAGTACGAGGCACTTGTTGTGATGGTGTTGGTAGAAAAATATGAGACTAATGAGAAGTCATTCTCTAACTTCATTGCAAACTCATCAAGATGTACCTCTATTGATGATGTTGTTTGCTATGTCTTCCCCTTCCCCTTCTTCTTCTCTGGACACTATTATGCATAATTCCATTAATGTGGAAAATTAAGCACTAGATCTTGCTCAAGTCTTTCTTCCTTGACTATGAACCCTTACCATTACCCTTGGAACACTTCCCTTTTCCTTTCTTGGCCATACTAACCAGGGCTAGATTCTCCTCTCCATCTCCTTACATGTTAGCCTTAGAATCCTTTAGAGCCTCTTCTTGGATGCAATGATCCCAAAGCCTCTTTCCATTTGGAAAGCTTCTTCTGAGTGCAAAATCCCTTGAAAAATGGTTCCCATGGCTTGGCGAACCCATACAATGTGACATTGATAAGTTTTATCTCATCCAATTTCTCCCAATAACTGGAAGTTGATCCTATATCTATGTTATTGTAAGGATCAGATCTTTACTATATATATATATATATATATATAATATATATATATATATATATATATATATATAATATATATATAATATATTATATATTATATTATATATAATAATATATATATATATATATATTATATATATATATAATATATATATATATATATATGGAACCCTATTGTTGGATGGATGAGACTATGTCAATGCAGTGATACGAAACTATAGTGAGTTTGCTGAGGTAGAGCATTTTAAAGAGGGGAATCTTGAACGAAGGAGTGCTCTCCTCTACCAGTTATTACATTCCTCCATTGTACAACCCCATTGCAGCTCGGGGGTCTACGGGGAAGAAGAGTACCAAGGAGTAGGTTGGGAATTTGACCGGTGGGTCATCGCATTCGGATCAAGTGCGTCGTCATTCACTCTCGGAGGTGACCGACAACAGGGGAAGACAAGTAACAACAAATCAAGTGGAGTCTCGTCTTCTGGTGAACGATACATATGTGTTGCAATATTATTTTGTATGATTTCTTTATGGCCTTAGTTAGAAATATGTAAATTTTATGATATGATCAGTGAAATAAAATTTAGGGATGTGTTAGACATGCTAAATAAATTTGAATCCCTGATGTTTTTCTCTTCTGGTTGTATTTTATTGTGATTTATTTTGAAAAGAAAAAAATATATATATAGTAAAGATTTGGTCCTTAAAGTGATCCTCATGAGGTAACTACTAACATTATCAAATATTGACATCTAGATGGATCTGATCTTGTTTCTTAAGATCATTTTCTTGTTTAGAATAGGTCCAATGAGCATTTAATATAACTCTGGTTGTCTACTTATCTACCAAGTGCATGATCAAATGATTCTTACAACATCCATGATCTCTCTTTGGGCTCTCATGTCCTTTTCATGATCCACTTTGGCTGTTGCATATGTCGGTACAAGTCAATCTTCTTTGTAATTTCCCATAAATCATGTTCCTTTAATATAAGGTTACTCTAACCTTTCAGGATATGAGGTTAGATTCCCCACCCGAATGATCTTCAAATCTGGGACTAACTATTGCCTTTACTATATCTGATAAAATATGTCATGTGCTTATTCCTTCAAGAATCAATAATTGTTGTTGGTTTATATATTTTCTAAGATCGCATTGTAGATCTAATAGATTTTCTGCAATATGTAGCAAATTTCTATTTTGGTCCTCTAAATTTACCACAAAATTTTAATTTCTTGAAAACCTTTGATTATTATAGTCTCCCTCTTTCCCTTTGAAGCACGACCTTCGTCAAACCATTTTTGGCTAATTTATGGAAAAACTAGAAATTGGCGTCCCTCTCCAAGTGAAAGCTTTGATACCATATTAAATTTTACTAACCTTGACTACTTGAAATTTATTCTCTAGTAAATATCTTGCTGAAAATTAATTTATTGCATATCTATTGAATAAAAGAAGTGCTAGAATTTAATAAGTAAATAAAAAATGAACAACGGAAGAAAAAATAGGCAACCTCAAACACATGCACACAAATAAATTCTATCCTTTAAATATATTATTTCATTAATAAATTATCTTAACATAGAAGGGATTTCCAAATTGGGAAAATAAATCTCCATTGAGGAAAACTACGAACAAAAAAACCTATATTTTTCTAGTTGATCAAACTCTAAAAAGTTGTGCTTTAACCTTGCTAGTTTCTAGATGCTAATCCTTTACAGCTTGTAGTTCCCTTCCTTGGAATCTACATGCTTGGATGAATTTCCTTCACTATCCAATCACTAATATATCACTATCTTGTGCTCTTTAGATGTATATTTTCCCTTAGCCTAGCCTTTTTATAGGTTTCAATTATTGATCGAATCCACAACCCTAATCTCTAAAGTGATTGACAATTGAGATTAGATCTCAACTTCAGTTGAGATCAACGTATGAGTTTTCATATAATTCACTAATGCAAATAAACTTTTCATTTCATTAGATAACCCCCTTTTTCTTATAAAAAAGTTACTTTAATTAAAGTAATTTGCTAATGTTAAAGAGACATTTAGATGATTTCCACACATCTAAACACTTATACTTGTGTGAAATTTCTTGTTTGATGCTACTATCATCAATAGGAAAACATTCCTACAGTAAGTCATTTGTTGTAAAGGCACTCAATGTAGTTTTACTTCCAAATACAATCCCTAATTAACATTCCTTCATAATAGCTTAATAGAAATTGCTTTGAAATGCCTTGATGGGTAGTGTTATAGAGTAGTGTTTGTTTTAAAATTTCTTAGTTGAAATTATTTCAAAGAGGACCAAGAAGAATTATTTTAAAATGGGACGATGGAATCAATTGAAATGGCCCAATGGGTCTCGTCTCAAACTTAGTTGATGTAGTTTATTTTGAAAAGGGGTGAATAGATGTTATTTCAAAATGGACCACTATGATTATTTTGAAATGCCCTAATGTTTTTTTGAAATGGCCCAATGTAAGTAGATGATTGATGTTACATGTGATATTTGATCCATGTAATAAGGACGTTACTAAATGTGGAATCTAGAGGGATCTAAGCAAGTGAAAATGGAAAATGAAGGGGGAATTAGTGGAAATACAAGGGAACTTACCTTGATCCACCCTATGATAGCATAAGGATGATGTGAGGAAACCCAATGGGGAATTAGTGGAAATATTAGGGACCTTCCCTTGACCCACCCAATGGTAACATAAGGAGGATGAAAGGGGGGTGTTTCCCCCTTGATCCCCACAAAGTCACACATGAATTCATAAACTTTTTGAAAATTTCCTATAGTTAATGTTGGAAAAGTGTTTATGATTCAACTGCATTTGATTATGACATGTAGATTCAAAATTCATAAACATAATTTCTAGGATGATGTTTTTGTTGTCATTATTATATGATATATTTGTTATTGTGCAGTGCTTATATCTCAATCTAAGGATTAAGGTTTCTATAATAGAGTTGCAAGGTGTAAAAATGGCCATAGTGGAGAACTAATCAACAACCACAAATACACAATCATTACCATGCTCGTTTAAGGGGAGGTATAAAATATAATCCATGGAGGTTGAACCCCAATGCTTGTCTAGAGTAGGTAAAGGAGTGTACATTTCCTACTTCTTGATGGTGGGTTTAGCAATAGTACAAGTAATGCACATTACAATATACTTGCTAATGTCCCATGTGAAATCTATCCAGTAGAAATACCTTTTCAGTATTACCACTATCTTCTCCATGCCAAGGTGCCTTACAACCCAGTTGTAGTGTGCATCCTAAATGATATCATAATCTCTTAAAGGAACAAAAATATGGCGTAAATGTCATAGAAGCTCATCTTGGAAGTGGAAATATGAAATTGGTTAACCTATGTCCAACGTTTGATGTTTAGTAGTGAATATAGCATCATTTTCATACAACTAAGTCCATGTAGAGGTATCATGTACACAAGAATTAAGTATTATGGCTAGTGCCAAAACTATAGGTCAGTTGAGATAGTTTGTAACTCAATTTTTGCTTCCATTCTCGTGATTGATGTTCAAGTGACATTGTTTGAGGTACATTTTAATTAAAATCATTCTATAGCTTTTGTTATACTTGATGAGGCTCATCAATAGGTACATTACAAGGGTCATAATGCCATCCTCCAACTTTAGAACTATCTCTTTCTCACATTTATTTACAATTTAGGGTCATAATGCCATCCTCCAACTTTAGAACTATCTCTTTCTCACATTTATTTACAATTTTTGTTATATTATCCTTAGTGAGAGGGGTAAGAGATGTTTTGCTATGTAATATGACATAATATGGTTTAAATGTAGGAAATGGAGCATTTTTTAGATGATTTCAATGCAGGAACTCAGAGTAGACAAAATGGAGAGATTCTAGGAGGTTTTCCACCTCCTTAACTCCCTCAATCAGCCAAGATCACCACAATCTCTCTCATTATCTTGAGCTCATTGGTAGCCAAGCAAGTGTAGTTAAAGAAGATAAAGATCCACCCTTCTCAAGTTTTGGGAGACAAACATTCCTATTTCATAGGGAGCTTCTAGTATCTACCCTCTCATATAAATAAGCATGCAGAAGAGCTCATTAGGATTTCAACTTTGTTTTTAGCTAGGAAGCTATCTAGCTTAAGAACTTGATACTATTATTTTTGATTGGTTATGTGATGTATTTGACATTGATGCAATGATGATGAGAAGTTTCTTATTGGTTAATCACTGAGTTAGTTCCATAGGGCCGATGCTCTTGGGTTTGGGCACAACCCCAGTGGCTTAGGTCCCTCTTATGTATTGGTATTTATTTTTAGTTTAGAGTGCTTATTAGTTTTCTGCATTTCACTAGAACATAACCCCTCAAAAATCTTGTGATTGCAACCCTTATCTCATCTCTCTCATGGGAGCATGAATGGAAGAATCTACAATCACAGTAAAAAAATACTATGTTAATGATTTATTGGAAGAAGTTCTATGTTAGTAATCTTGTTTTTCATGTGCTTGTTGTAGCTTAGGAGTTGATTTATTGACTAGATCTGAGTTTTTCGCATAGATTAGATGACATTTGAATTCAACTAATCTTTTCCACTATTAGTTGTTTCATTTTGTCAATGACAAAAGAGTGTGCATGTGATGTTGCAGATATATTTGGATCTGTACGAAAGGGGCCTTTCACCATCCCCATCTTGGACTTCTTCACCCTTTGATGAATCCCAATTTTTTTCTTGAGATCATTCCCTTAGGTCACCATGAGCAGCTCTCCTAGTTCAAAGCAAGCCTCCCTAGGGTTCTGAGCCTGGCTAGGGGTGTTGGCCACCTTTCATCCATCTACCCAAACCTCCATCCACCTTACTATCCCTTGAACACATCATTCCTACCTCCTAAACCTTCTTGACAACCTTCTTCTATCATTATAGGCTTTCCTGTAGCAATACAGGGCACCTGTAGCAGCCTCTTGTAGCATACCTGTAGCAGCTTGTTTCACCATCTATTTTGACCTGTGATGCTATTTTGACCTAGTTTAGAAGTGGGTTGACCCCCAGCTGTGACTCCATAAATAAGGGAAACACCTAGGCCATTCCAACCATCCTTTTCCTTCACTACAAAATAGAATAACATTATTTTGTTTATCACATATTTAACACAAACATAACATTGATTTATATGAAAGTGTGAGCTAGATAGATGATGCATGGAATCCTAAGCTATGATTTGGTAGGTTAGTAGCCTATCTATAAGTAGATTTGGTAGATATATGGTTGATTGCAAGATAATGTAGTTCCCTTTCTGCAAGTAGTGTAGCTCTTGTCTTTTCATGAATTGATTCAATAGCATTTACAAGTTAATAACATTTACAAGTTGAGGTTTAAAAACAGTTTCCTTTTTGTCATTAGATCTAGCTTCTGAATTTCACCTTCATTAGTTAGTTTCCTTCTAATTCAGTAGACATAATGGTATTAGAGCACTACTGATCAAATATCCTAGTTGAGGGTGGCATGAGTAGAATCCCATATACTGTGTATATAACACTATCACCTCAAATTTCGTATGAACCTCGGGTTGGTAAATAGAGTTGAGAAGCCCTTGGGAGTTGGAACACTCTTGGTGTGATACCAGGGATCACCAATTTTTGGTACCGTTGTCGGGGAGGTGTCTAGGTAGATGTTATTTCTACTTAAGCATTGTTTCCTATTTTGCATTCAGTTTTGAAAAAATCACACAAAAAAAAAAAAAAATTCTTTCATGCCTCATAGGAATAGAGATACTCAAGGAAACTTCTTACCAAAAACCCCCAGACCCTCAAAAAACCAACCTTCACTCTTCTTTGTTGACTATCAGCTTCCCCCTCTGACTATAGGGGAGTTAGAAGACCCTTTAGGTGAGAAACTTGAGATCTTTGAAGAACCTATTTGAGAATAAGAAGAACCCATTTCACCTACACAAACCATGACTAAAAATAGGAACACTGAGGTTTTCCCTATCAGAAAGACTTATGGATAGGCCATAATGAAAAATATAATTCGTATTTCCCTTCCACACTTCCATGGCTTAACCTTTAAGGATCCTGATACTTTTATGTTTGAATTTTCTATTGTCTATAGGACCAATGACTATGCCTTTGATGCAACCTTGCATTGGTTTATGGGTCTGCCTCGAGATAACATCACTACCTGGGCTCAAATGCAACAAGCCTTTAATAACAAGTACATGGACTACTGCAGGTCCACAGAAACTAAGGAAGAAATATTTAGAATGACTTTTGGACCTGATGAATCCCTAGAGGACTATGAGGAGAGTTTTCAACTCAGTTATAGGAGGGACAGATGCAGCCTTGATCCTGAATCACTCAAGCTAGTTCTTCTTTGAGGGATCAGGGAGGAGATGCTAGAAACCCTCAACATGATGTCTTGGGGGGACATCTATTTTTGCTATGATGACATTAAAACAATGTTCAAAAATCACTCTAGGGATGCTAGGAAGAAGGGTAGGGCTAGTCAAGGCTTGGTCAGTTCCTCTCCTTCCACAACATCCATCAAGAATGAGATTTGGAACATGTTGGAGGACTTTGAAAGTGAAATTATTCATACATTTTCTTTTCAAATTAATACCATGCAGATCAAGAAGAGACAAGAGGAAGGAGAGAGAGCCCTATCTATTTACTACCCCAAATGCGCTAGAAGGCACCCCAGAAATGAATGCCCATTAAATTCCATAGAGGTATGCTTAGTCTGTGAGGAAAACCATGCCACAAATAAATGTCATTTTCCTAGTTTAAAAACTACATACCAAGGGGCAAAAGGTGAGGATGAGCAACTCTACTTTATAAATTAAAGGAGGCCTCAAGGACCTCGACCATACCAGCATGGTGTGCAAGGTGTATCTTACTCTTATTACCATCCCAACCAGAATGCACCCTTTCCACCCTAGTACTCTTCCACTCATCCATCATGGTCCACATCTCCTTCTTGGCCTTATTCTCCTCAATATACTCCCCAACCTATTAATCAACCATTTCAACCATATGCTTCTCAACCTCCTCCATGGAATAACCCATCACAAGGGTGGAGGCCTCAACTCAACCAACCTCATTCTTTACTGCCTCCACCTCCACCTCAACCATCACTCACTAATCCTTCTCCACCTAAGAAATCTCAGATGCCTGCTCAACCCAATCCAAACCCAAACAAAAAACAAGCATAATAGGTCTACAGTGGAGAGACATCTTACCCTGCCTATGCTATGGAGATTCAAGAAATCAACCTTAGGTCTGGAAGAGTGCTTCTAGATAACCAACCTCCATATCCACCTGAAGAACTTGAAGAGGAAAAGGAAGAGAATACCCCTCAAGTAAATCCACCTCCTTTTCCTGAGAGATTGATCCAACCTAACCAACACACCCCATAAGAGACTGAACTTCTAGGAGAATTGAAGAATATGTGCATTAAAACACCCCTCCTCCAAGCTATTAAGGATGTTCCAATCTATAATAAGATTATAAAGGAGAAATGTTTCAAAGACCCTGGGAGGAGAAAAAGAGACACCCCCACTATCAATGTTATTGGTCAATTATCTGATTTGATGTTGTAAAGAGTGATTTGTCCAAAATATTTAGACCCTATAAGTCTAGTAGTAGATGTGCACAATGATGGCATAATTGTCCCTCATATCCTAATTGATCTTGGGGTTTCCATCAATGTGATGACTAAAGAAACCATGCTGAAAATAAACCTCCATGGAGCCTCAAGAAATACCACTACAGTGCTTCAACTTGTAGATAGATCCATAGTGGCTCCTAAGGGAGTTGTTGAGGATGTAATGGTATCCATTGACTCCTTGGAGTATCCTACTGACTTCTTGGTTCTTGAGTCCAAAACCAAATTCAATGGTTATCCTCTAATCTTAGGAAGGCCATGGTTAGCCATTGTTGATGCTTACATTAGTTGCAGGGCTAGGAACATGACCATTAATAATGGGCATTTGTCCAAACAATTGGTATTATACCCTCCTGCTCAACCATCCATTGAGCATGAATTACCCTTGTGGCTAGAAGAGGTGGAGGAAGATGAAGTGTATCATATAACATCCCATCTAATATGTACCCTAGATGCTGTTATAGGAGGGGGGAAACCTAATGAACATGACCTCATTGACCAGATCCTCTAGAACCAACCCCTCAATACCGTGCCTCTTGATGAGCTTGTGAAAGAGTCTGAGAGTAGTCCTTGGATTGAATTATGCTTAGTTTACCCAAGTCTTTCCTATGACAAATTTCCATAATTTAGTCCATCTAGAACCTTGAAGATTAACCCCTCTCTCTCAGCCAACCAAGAAGAGAAGTTGTGCAAGATGCTGAGAGAACACTTAGATGCCTTTGCTTGGAACTATAAATAAATGAAGTGGGTGCATACCTTGTTATGAAACCAGCTCAAGAAAAGATAGAAAGGATAGATCAACACCTTAGAATTCAGCCTCTTCGAGGGGGAAACCTCCTTTACATTACATAAATGAACAATTCTTGGGTGATTCAAATGACAAAACCTCCTTTCTATATATAGGAGTCTAAGGAGTCACAATATAATCTAGCCGACCTAACAATAATAATATAAAGCCACAAAAATAACAATAGGGATTCTATGGGGCACAGTAATAATAATATGGGGGAAATAGGGGCACAACAATATTAATAAGGGGTATAACTACAATATTAATGGGGTAATCACTAGAATAATAGGGACCCAACAACCATTCACCCATGATGCATAAAAAAGCATATTCAGAAGATCAGGACTTCAAGGAGTTGTATCAGTAGTGGTAGAGTCAAATTCATTTGCATGATGGTGACAACATCATTGAATACCATCTCTAGGATGGGTTACTCTATGCATATTTGGGGACACTTATGTGCATGGAGCCATTCACCCATGATGCATACAGAAGCATATTCAGAAGATCAGGACTTCAAGGAGTTGTATCAGTAGTGGCAGAGTCAAATTCGTGTGCATGATGGTGACAACATCATTGAATACCATCTCCAGGATGGGTTACTCTATAGCATAGATAAGATATTTGTCCCTAAAGGTGAGAATTTGTAGCTAATTTGAGAGGCTCACACCTCCAAGGTTGTAAGGAATTTTGGTGTAGAAAAGGCCATGGCTAACTTGCAGAGGTATGTGTATTGGCCCAAGATGGAAGAGACGGTAGCTAGGTTAATAAGAAAATGCATGCTTTGTTGTACCAAAAAACCTAGCAACATGAAACATAGTCTATATCATCCCTTACCTATACCCACTTGTCCTTGGTAAATCATTTCCATGGAATTTGTGGGAGATTTGTTGAAAACTAGGAAGGGACATGACTACCTGTTCGTGGTAGCTGACAGGTTCAACAAGATGTGTGTTTTGATGCCCTGTAAAAAGACCATCAATGGGTAAGAAGTAACAAACATGTTCTTTGGACAGGATTGGGTGCACTTTAGGATACCAAGGAGCATCATTTCAGAAAGGGATACAATATTTCTCAATGCATTTTGGACTACATTGTGGGAGAAGATCAACACAGAGTTGAAGAGATCTACAACAATGCATTAACAGACATATGGGCAAATAGAATTAGTCAACAGGACTTTGGTGCAACTTCTGAGGGGACACAACCAGAAGCATTTGAAGACCTGGGATGAATATATGGTATATATACAAGATTCTTATAACAAAGAAATTGTTCGCACTTCTATCGAGAAGTCCCCATTTGAGACTTGTTTTGGATATTTTCCACCTTCAACTTTGGATATTCTACATGGGCAGCAAGGGGGAGTGAGGGAAGATCTTACACGAGATGCTTTGAGGGATGAAAATTTTATATAGAAGATTAGGCAGTTCCATCTATAGGTATAGGAAACATTACAGAAGTCACAATAGAAGTATAAGGCTATGCATGATCAACACTGAACAGAGAAATCATTCATGGTGGGAGACAAAGTATGGATATAGTTGAACAAGGAGAGGCTACAATGGCTTGGTAAGAAAATCAAGGATCTGAGGTATCATCCCTTTGACATACTAGAAAAGGTGGGTGATAATGCCTATTGACTCATTTTACCACCATACATGCACATTTACTCAGTTGTGAATGTAGAAAATTTGAAACTCTATGAGTCTTCCATGCTAGATCAAGAAGAGGAATAGGTTCTACCTTCTATGGAGGATTTGGCACAAGATACTCAGGCATAGTTGAAAAAACATACAATTTTACAGAAGAGGTCTAGAACTACAAGACAGGGGTAGCATGACCTTTGGAAGATTAGGTTGAAGGGACAAATTCCAAGTAAAGCTAAATGGTACATCATAGAGAAGGTGGAGGAAAAATTTCCTCACCTTATTTAGTAAAATATTTTTGGGACCACAAGCCTTCCAAAATGCAGAGGTGTGATCCGAATTGGATAATTATATTTTTTTCATCAATATCGTTGCATTTGGAGTGGAAAAAGTGGAGGAATCAGCGCACTAGACCATTTTTACGGCGAGACCTAGTTTGGTGAAATGGGGTTTGAAACCTTTTAGGAGCGTTTTGAGGCATGAAACCACATTTTTGGGGGGTAAAATTTAGGAATTTTAACGTAACACCTCTTCATGCTATTCTACACACATAGACCTTTCCAACGACGCAAGAAGCATGTCAATCAGATTCCATATGAAAAAGTTATGCAACTTAGAAGTTGACCTTCATATGTTCACACGTATAGTTCGGGATGATGCCATGTCAGCCCCTATTATTCATGGAAAAGGGGTTACCACAATTTTATGATGTAAAGGACTCTAGAAGAGTGTATTTTTTAACTCTAGTTAAGATTTGATGTAGTCAAACTTAACCACTGGTAGGCTATCACGCTGTGTTATAACCAAGCCACTAGGAGGAAGAGGCATTCCATTCTTTCGAGAGCATTTTTATTCCGTATATAAGAAAATATAGCCAAGAGAGATAGGAGGTAGAGAACAAAAAGAGGATTTATGCAATGCATTAGCCTGCGAGCCACATACATTACTTCTTTACATTAGCAACCATATTTCAAGAAAAAGAAAGAGAGTGAAGTGACCTCACCTTCCAACTGGTTTTTCTCCCGAAAGGGTTCCTAGAGAACATATCTTGTGTCTTCTGTGTGTGTGAGATTATTTTTTTGTTCTCTACTTTTCTTCATAATTTCCATTTCCATGCATGCACTAATTACAATTAAATCCAAAGATCTTAAAAATTAATAAACTATAACAATGTATAATTTTCAAAGTTTTAATATAATATTATTAGATATGTTGTGACGAACTGTCGAGTGGAATATCCATGACAGTTTATGGATCAATAGAGAATGTCCTAGATTGTGTAGAACTAGAGTCTTGAATATTCTAGAGTATGATAAATTCATGAGTCACTTGTAGTTAAGTAGCTGAGTTAGTTACAATTTAGTAAGTGTTATGGTTTGCAGATTTTTGTGGTGTGGTTTTTGAGACAATGAATTCAAATATTCCACAGTTTTCATTTTTAATTTGTCAACATTTCGAGTCTAGACCAAGACTCATCATCAAGACCGATTTACAAAGAAGAGAAGTTGATGTAATAAATATGATTAGGTGAGGTTGTCAAGTTGGGGAGCGGACCAGTTTAATGATTTCTATTTTAAATTAAATTTATTGTTATAAATTAAATTATATAAGTTACTAATTTAATTTTGAATTATATTATTCTTTTTTATGTTTTCAAACCTTTTTAATCTTTTGTTATATTTAACTTATTCTAGATAATACACTTATCATATTTAAATTGTTACCTCAAATTTTGTAATTATTGATGTATAAAGTTTATGTCTATGGCTATAATATATCTAATGTGTTCTTTATAATTTGTACGGATTATTGTTTAATCTCTTTACTATTCTAATGAAATTTATTTGTCATCACATGTTTAAAGGAGAGGTGTTTAGCAGGTTATTTCTTCTAATATTTTGATTATTGATTAATTTAAGTTTATGTAATTTGCTAGTTTCTAGGTTTTTCTTCAAGTTTGTTATGTATTTTTAGGTTTTCCTTACATTATTGTAATAAGTTTTTTCAAATTTCTTATTATATATTATCTTTATTTAATTTCACTAGTCCTTGTTAAATTTTTATCAAATGTCTTATGTTTTTAGTTTATTGTTAGTGTAAATAGAATCTTAATTGTAATTAATGTGAAGTTTAGTTTTTTATTGTAAGTATGTTCTATATTTTTTTGTGCTTAATATTAAGTTATGTTTATATTATTGATTAATATTCAAAATTTTAATTAAATTATATTTATCTATGTTTAAAGGAATCATATGCCTTGTGTTATTAGTTTACTGTTAGTGTATTATAAATTGAATCTTAATTGTATTTACTATGGAGTCTGGTTTATTTTATAAACATATTTTATCTTTTATAATGATTAATATTATTTGTATGGTTGGGTGAGGAGGTGGTTTGACCTAGAGTAGGGTCAATGAAAGGATAGGGGAAGAGTGCTAAGATGCTAAAGGGAAGAGCATGAAGAGGAGGGGTGAGTGTGGTAAGGGGATAATAGCGAGAGGTAGGGGAACAGAGGGCGGGAAAGATGAAGGATGGTAGGGTTGGTGAGAAAGGGAGGGTCATTTTAATCAACGGGGGTGATAAGGGAGGTCCAATTTATGCTAATTTGCAAGCCTCCATCCCTATTGAGGTTATGCGGGTGTTTTATGATTTCAAGGGCTTCACGGACTTTCCACTTAAAATGGTGTTTTTCATTGGCAATAACCTTTGTGTCTTCAAGGCATATATGGTGGTTAATCTTCCCGGCATGCTTAGCCAAAGTTGAAGAACAAATTCTCTCATTTCAAATATCTGCACCATGATCTTTGAGCCTAATCCTGACTGACCTGCCTGTTTCCCCAATGTAGTGTTCTCCACAAGAATAGTTGATCATATAAACACCTTTATGTTGGAGTTGCTCCTGGTTGTCCTTGACAGATTTCATTCTTTGTTTGATAGTTGTCATGGGTTTGAATGAAGTTTTGATATCCTTCTTTAGGAGAACTTTAGCTAGTTTGTTTGTGATTCCCTGAATATACGGAAGGTAGGCATTGGTAGTCAGGGGGTTATTTGATTTATCTTTTTTGTTACCGGAATTGGCTTTCTGAATGGCCTTGAAGACGTCTTTATTATTATATCCTAAGCTAGTAAATGTTTTTCTTAATTAGGTAATCTCCTCCTTAGTGTGGATCTCATCTAATATTCTACATGCTCTAGTGAAGAGGGTTTTAAGAACACCCATTTTTTGAGTTGGGTGGTGGTGTGAATCATCGTGTAGATAATTATCAGTATGTGCCTTCTTTTTGAACACCTTGTGTCTTATGGAACCATCCCTGTTTCTTATGAGTAGAATGTCAAGGAATGGGATGCAATTATTTTCCTTAGCCTCCATCGTAAACTTGATGTCATCAGACATTCTATTGAGATGATTTAAAAAGTTTTTGAGTTCGTCATCCCCACGAGGCCAATCAAAACCGGTTTCGTTGACAAACTTGATCCAAAACTTAGGTTTTAATGGGTAGGTGTCAAGAGCTTTATTTCAAATTTTCCATGAAGCGATTATCTACAATAGGTGAAAGAGGTGATCCCATAGCTACTCCTGAAGTTTTCTCAAAGATTTCCCCTTGAAAGGTGAAGAAAGTGGAACGTAGATAGATTTCAGCCAACTTTGCAGTTTGGGGATCTGGCACTACTTTTACCACTTGGATTGCTTCATATAACGCAATCTTCGTGAAGAGTTGGACCACATCAAAACTTACAATCTTATCTCTTGGATCTAGCTTAGCATGTTTAATGAACTCAGCATATTGGTTAGAGTCTTTGATGTAAGAGCTAGTTTTACCAACTAGAGGTGCTAAGTTGCTAGCAACATACTTTTCTAATTCGTATGTGGGTGATCCAATAGTATTGATTATCGGTCTCAGAAGGGCATCTACTTTAAGAATTTTGGGGGCCCCATAAATATGACGTGTAATTTCACTATCAGGGGTAAGGCATTTTTCAGCTTCTTGTCTAGATTGGTCTCTTTAATGGATTTTTTGACCAACCTTGTGATATTAGAGATGGGGTTTTTTTTCTAGCTTTTTGTAGTACCACTGTTATATAAGTGGTCTTTCATTTTGTTTATGTAGTCCACATGATACATTAACACTGTGGTGCCACCTTTGTCGGCCTTTAGAATGAAAATGTCATTGTTATTTCTTAGGCTTTTTAGGACTTTAAGTTGTTCATGGTTTAGATTGCTTTTAGGAGGTCTGGATTTCCTTAGGATGACAGCAGATCTTGTCTAATGAGCTCTTTGTCCTCATCATTGAGAGTCTTGATTCCATCTTCAAGACTGCAGATAATTTCTTCCTTAGGGATTCATTTGGGGGCTACGGCAAAATTGAGACCTTTGTCAAGGGCCTCAACTTCTTCCTTTTCCAACTTATAAGAGGAAATATTTATAACCTTTTTATTGTTAATAGAGTTATTGTGAGACACGTTTTTTGTTATTGTGTCGTCAGAACTGCTAGTTGTATTGTTTATATTATGCTCTAGATTATTGACCATAGTATTAGTTATTATTTTATTATTATCTATTATATTATTAATTATATTATGATTATTAGTATCTATTGTATTAGTGTTATCATTAATTAATTCATTATCTATTTTGATATTTATATAATTAGTTTTATTTTATTATTATCTATTATATTATTCATTATATTATGATTATGTATCTAGTGAATTAGTGTTATCATTAATTAACTTATTATCTAGGTCGATGTTTCCATCTACATTGTTGTCACTTGAACCTAATTTGATTTGTGTTTCATTACCCTTTTCTGCATACCTGTTGTCTGATTTTGGTTCATTTTGTATTTTTCCAGCTCTAGCTTCAACATTATTATTGTCTATGTGGGTGTTTGATTCATGAGGTGGGAGAATGCTTTGGTGGGAATTGGACTCAGTGTTGGCCTGTGATTCCATCCTATCCAAAGCTTCGTTACTGTGTGGTTCCATTCTGCTTGAAGCTGCACTGTTGTTTGATTTATTTGTCAGCAGAATGCCCTCGATGTTGCACAGTGTATATGCATTGTTCGATGTATTTGACCATCGATTGTGCATAGCACAGCTGGACTCAATTTTGGTGATGTGTAGTTTCCTGTGTGCATTGGAATCAACTGTGCTTGACTCAGGGTTGGACTCATCCCCTGAGCTACACAAAGACTTCGTTATGTGTGTATGCTTGTCCTTGGATATAATCCTACGTGTATGTTGCTTTTTGTTGATCACCATTGATCCTTGCTTACGTCCATTGTTACGTTGCTCTTCTAGTTTATGTAGTTTCTTGTTCTATCTTGCTTGAGCATGTGTCTCTCTATGTTCGCCTTGAGCACTGCAGAGGAATCAATGACCGTCCAAAGTTCCTCTCGGATAGTTGCGGCTAGTTTTAAGTGAGCTTTAAAGGCTATTGTAGATAATCTCCATAAAGAGACTATGATCTTGCGAATCTCCAGGCGAATTAAGAATTTACTGAGTCGTTCAAATGCTTTATGGTTTTGCTCGTTGTGTAATTTGTGTTTAATGTAGGCAAAGGGCGAGGTTAGATTGTGATCGCGGCAATGCTTGAGGAAGTATAAATCAAAGTCCTTTCTTTGTATCTTAACCCTTGTATTTTCGAGATCACAAACCACTCTCCAGGTTTCCCTTTCATATAGGGTCACAATTATGGTTTGCAGCTTTCTGTGGTGTGTTTTTTGAGACAGTGAATTCAGATATTCCACAGTTTTCATTTTTAATTTCTCGACGTTTCGAGTATACATAAAGACTCATCATCAAGACTGATTTACAAAGAAGAGGAGTTGGTGTAATAAATATGATTAGGTGAGGTTGTCAAGTTCGGTAGCCGACTAGTTTAGTGATTTCTATTTTAAATTCATTATTAATATTTTATTTTTAATAAATTACTAATTATATAAGTTACTTTATTTTAATAATTGATTCATTATTGATTATATTTTTCTTTTTATGTTTTTCAACTTTTTAAATATTTTTTATTTAAATTTATTCTAATTAAATACACTTATTTATGTTTAAATTGTTTTACCTATGGGATTAGTTTTGGGGTACATGGGTGAAGAAACCCGAAGCTGTGGGTTGGATTAAGGTTTGTTCATTTTTTTAAGGATGGGAGACCCACTTTACAAATTTATAAATATGGGAGGATGAATTCATTTTAATGAGCATTGGATTAGATAAATTATCTCTGTTTTTTCTTGAGCCTCAGGCTCTCAAAGGGTTTTAAGACCCTTTTATTGTGCTCAATTTTGGTGGTGAAAGATTCCACCCTAGTTGACATTCCTTTTCTTTTTTATATTTGGGTACAAGGGTTTCTGATTGGGCAACAAATTCTGGGGTATTGGATTTTTTGTAAACAAGGAGAAATATGGAAACAACGTGGAATCTTCAAGCAAATTTCATTGTAGGGTCGACACCATTGTCTGAACTAGAAGTTTCTCTTAAAAAGAAGTAGTGAAAATCTTCTTTGTCTTGAGCCAGAAAGTGCCACTTGAAGGCAACAAAATTATCCTATGATCATCTTAGGAAACAATGAAGACCTTTCTCTCTAAGAGGTCCTCGTAATATTTTAGTACAAGCCAGTGAAATTTTTTTCTATCTAATAGATGCATGAAAAACAATTCTAAGATAACTGGGAGTGCTTAGACACCTTGCTTCAACCCAAAAGGGGTTGCGAAGTGAAGAATTAACTAGAATGAAAATTATAATGAACAATCTTGAGACTACCAAATTGGTTTGGCTTCACCCAATGAAAAATAAAATTCCGCCAGCAAAGTTGGCCATCCCCTGTGACCATTCCTCCAAGAATTGGCCAAAGGGCACATAGTTATGAATTCATCAACCAATGACATTTCTTTGTTCATGTTGTTTGGCATAAGGCGAATGAATCATAGATACCTAAAGAATTAACATTAGATTCTAGAGTCATATTTATCTTGTAAGTCTAGTGAGAAAACAAGCATGTTTGTAGCCGAATTTTCAGCGAACCTGACGATACTTTACAATTCGGGGTAAGATTATAACAAAAATTAGGGAAGCCAAAGCAGACATTAAGTAGAAATTAGCGTCTCATTATTTTGTGCTCTTTGGTAGGGTTTGTGAATCACAATTATTTTTTATTAGATCTCAGTCAGACATGAAGTATTGTTATACGACAATTTATAACTGATTAAATTACATTACTATTGGAATATCTAGATATAAATTCCGTGAAGGTTGTATCTATTGGGTATGTGTTGTGGTTATTGAAGGTATATCTTATATTGAATTTTTTATATCTTGGATCTCACCAAGAAAATTTGTTGAATAAGGCCTAGCATTAATGGAAACCCTAGGGTAAAATTACCATATATTATTACATGTTAAAAATTACCATACATCAAGGCATCTTGCGGAATTTGGGATGGTTGAGCCTGAAATTGCCTTTGCAGATTTACAGCAAGGACCTATTTCGAAATATCCCCTTATTGTATGCATTTATTCTTTTCTATAATTTTCTTAGCAATGCATTTTTAATGGAACTTGAATTTTCTTTCTGCAAGACTCGTGGAAATTGAAAAATTCTATATTTCTTGGTTTGACCATATGATTGATTATACTTTAATTTGAAGGATGACATGAATTATGTAGAAGACTATGAAGTTTCTTGTGCCAATGGTTTCTTCACAACTCCCTTGATGATATGGAATTCATGTCACAAATTTTTGATAAGGTTTCTTTAGATTGACTTCATTTGGTCGGAAATACCTCATTTCTGCGTATTACCTACAAGGAAGCAATTCAACTATTAGAGCAAGTTATGATCTTTTGTGGCTTGGGTGTATGCATAGATGCTTACAGTTTTGAGTTTCTAGGATTTCTAGGTTTTTGGATACAAGAAATGCTTGAGAATTGTGGCATGTGGTTGAAAAAAATAGGTTACAAATAAGAATTTTGATAATGAGGTTGAGTGGGGAATTGATTTAGCATCAGAGCATGAGTTGTGTGTAAGACAAAAAGACCACCTTGACATTGTGTTAAAATCAAAATGCTAAATATTTTTTTCTTATACCATTTACATTTTTTAAGTTGCATTTGGGCATTTGGGAAGTTGAAAAGATGGGAAATTTTGTTGATGTTTTACTGTCTAAACTGATGCAGATATTTCACAGACGAGATATTTAAAAAGTCAGTAATTGTGTACAAATATCCATATTCTAAAAGACATGAAGAGATTTTACATGTGGATCAATGATGATGGAATGAATATTGCTGCCATGGAAGTACTTATGCCTAAGATATGCTTCTTTATTGTAATTCATTATCATATGATATGGTTTTTTTTTGTTTATTTCTAGATATAAACTATGTATGAGTGAAATTGCTTTCTCCAACGAGCACATTGAAGTTGGTTAATGATAATAATTTTAAGCATATGGTTGTATTTTTATCCTCATTGTTTTTACAAAATTTCTAACCTTAGTGCGGCACATTTTCAATACATTCTACACATAGTGACCTTTCCAACAATGCAAGAAGCACGTCAATTGCAGTCTGTATGCAAAAGTTATGCCACTTAGAAGTTCACCTTCTTCTTTTCACGCCTATAGTTTGGGAGGATACTACGTCAACGCTCATTATTCATGGAATTTGGGCTAGCTACTTGTTTGTGATGTAAAATACTCTAGAAGAGTCTAATTTGTAACTCAAGTTAAGAGTTGATGTAGTCAAACATAACCACTAGTAGGTTATCAGGTTGTGTTTTAACAGGCCACTAGGAGGAAGCAACATTCCATTCTTTCGAGAGAATTTTTCTCCATAGCTGAGAAAATATAGCCAGGAGAGATAGGAGGTAAAGCACATAGAGGGGATATGGGCACCATTACAGCCCATAGACCACATGCATTACTTCTTTGTACCTGCAACCATATTTCCAGACATAGAAATAGAGCGAACTGACCTCACCTTCTAGCTGGGTTTTCTCCTGAAAGGGTTTTCCATAGATAATATCTTATGTCTTATGTGTGTGTGAGATTATTTTTTCGTTCTCTACTTTTATGCATAATTTCCATTCACATGCATGCACTAATTATAGTTAACTCCATAGGTCTTAAAGTTTAATAAACTGTAATAGTGTATGATTTTCAGAGTTATAATATAATATTATTAGATATGTTGTGACAAACTATCTAGTGCAATATCCACAACAATTTACAGATCATTTGGTATTAGAGTAGGTTTCTTTGGGTATTTTGTGGATATTGCAGGGATTTAGATCAGTGCGGCCGAAAATCATAAAACGCTAATCATGGGCAATGAATCTGTAAATGAATCTCATGAACGTGCAAAGGTGAGGTTTTTGCAGCTTGAACAACAAGTCACAGATATAAAATGCAATGTAAACCTCATCATGGAAGCCCTAAGAAATAAGCTAGGAATATTTGGAGTAGATGGGGGTTTGAACAAAAAGGAAAAATTAGAGTGGGGATCATGAGATCATGAAGACATGAAGAACCAGCTGAAGAAAGAACTCGGAAAAGATCAACCCAGTTCGAGTGTCGTGAATCAATCCATGTTCAACATGGAAGCAAAAGATGATATCAACCCATACCATGATGAGATCGATGCTCTGAAGCTGTACCAATTGTTCCAGCAACTAGAAGTTTATTTCAGTGTCCATCAAATTGAAGAAGGGTAAAGGATCTCACTTGTGCTGCTAAAATTAGAGGGCCATGCATTAACTTGGTGGGAGAGCCACACAGAAACTATCACGTTGGAGGGAGAACCTATAGTGACTAAGTGGGAGGATTTCAAAACCCTAATTAAGTCACATTTTTATCCCATTGAATACATGGAGGACCATTGGATCCGATGGCCTTACTTGAGGCAAAAGTCGAGCCAAAGCGTGCAAGAGTGAACCACATAATTCAAAAAGATGGCTATAATGTAGGTCATATTTCCAAACAACCCAAATGTACTCCTTAAGTATTTGGGAGTTATGCAGCACCATCTGCATGAGAAAGTGAGGTTGTTTAACCCCAAACTAGTGGATGAGGCTTGTGTACAGGCACAATGCTTGGATAAGATAGACTTGAAAAGAGTTCAATCAAGTGGATCAAAACAGAGGGAGCAATAGGAAGCGTATAAGGAGGAACAATAAGAAAAAATAGGTAAGTGCCAAACAGGACAAGAAATTGATCAGTTCCATCATGAAGTATGTTTTATTGTTTCTAAGATAAATTCAACATAAAGAGAAGTCAATAAGAGGCAAGGCATCCTTGAAGGAGTATAACAAGAAACATAAACAACAATTGGAGGAGTTTTTACAGACATACAAGGATGTGTTCTGAGAACCTACAGAGTTACTGCCTAAGAGAGAAGAGGAACATGACATTCAACTATTCCCAGAATCCCCATTTTCAAATTTGGGATGTACATGCAACGTGTTATAGAAGCAAGTGGGGTGAAGAAACATTTTCAACAACTGCTTGACCGAGTACATCACGATGTGAATTACCCATCATCATTGTTCCAAATAACGATGGAACATGGAGGATGTGTATAGATTACAGGGCGTTGAATAAAATCATGCTCAAGAACTGATGCCCCTTGCCTAGGATAAATGATTTGCTAGATCAGTTGCATCAAGTAAAGTATTTCACCAAGCTCAACTTGAAGTCTGGATATCACTAGGTTCGATTCAAAGAAGAAGATACATGGAAGGTCGCCTTCAAAACCAGACAAGGTTTGTAGGAGTGGTTAGTTGTGCCATTGGCCTAGGTAATGCACCAACTAGGTTTATGAGATTAATGAATTATTTATTGTACCTTTTTATAGATTCATTTGGTATTGTCTATCTAGATGATATACTAGTATATAGTGTTACCTGGGAGGAGCATATTTCACATTTGATGTAGGTGTTGAAACATTGAAGAAGCACTAGCTGTTAGCAAATCTCAAAAAGTGTCAGTTTACGCAACAGTCTTCAGTGCATCTGGGGTATGTGATCGGTGGAGGAGAGATGAAGATAGATCCTTCCAAGATGGAGGCCATCATAAATTGGATGGTGCCTACTAATGTTTTTGATGTCAGGAGTTTCATTGGTGTAACATAGTACTTGAGGAAATTCATAGCCTCATTTTCAGTGGTAGCAACACCACCTGATGCCATAATAGCAAGTGGTAAGAGTTTCTAGTGGGGAAAAGGTCAAAGAAAGGCTTTTGAGGAGCTAAAGAAGAACATTAATCAAGAACCAGTTCTAGCATTACCTAACTTGTAGGGTCCCTTTGAAGTGGAGACAAATGTGAGTGGGTATGTTATGTGAGTTGTCATAATGAAAGGAGGAAGGCTTGTTTGCTACCATTCTGAATTATTTGATGGGGCAGTACTTAATCACCGTACCTACGATATGGAGCTTTATGCCATGGTGCAAGATGTGAAGAAGTGGAAGCAATATTTGATGGGAAAGGAGACAACAATCCACACATATCACCAGTTGTTACAGTACTTGCAAGCCCAAGGTAAGCAACTTCAGACTAGACATTACAAGTGGATGGGGGTTTTACAGTAGTTTCATTTGGTGATAATGTATAAGAAGGGAAACACAAACAAGTTAGATGATATACTTTCAAGGCCACCCACATCAAATATTACATCTTTGTGGACTCTTATGCGCATGGTGCCATTCACCGATGATGCATACAGAGATGCATATTCAGAAGATCAAGACTTCGAGGAGTTGTATCAACAGTGGCAGAGTCAAAGTCATGTGCATGATGGTGACAACATCGTTGACTACCATCTCCAAGATGGGTTACTCTACAATATAGATAAGATATTTGTTCCTAAAAGTGAGAATTTGCAGCTAATTTGAGAGGCTCACATCTCCAAGGTTGTAGGGAATTTTGGTGTAGAAAAGGCCATGGCTAACTTGCAAAGGTATGTGTATTGGCCGAAGATGGAAGAGAAGGTAGCTAGGTTAATAAGATGATGCATGCTTTGTTATCCCAAAAAACCTAGCAACATGAAACATAGTCTATATCATCCCTTACCTGTACCTACTTGTCCTTGGGAAATCATTTCCATGGACTTTGTGGGAGGTTTGCCGAAAACTAGGGAGGGACATGACTACCTATTCATGGTAGTTTACAGGTTCAACAAGATGTGTGTTTTGATTGCCTATAAAAAGACCATCAATCGGTAAGAAGTAACAAACTTGTTCTTTGGACACGTCTGGGTGCACTTTAGGATACCAAGGAGAATCATTTCAGAAATGGATACAATATTTGTTAGTGCATTTTGTAATACATTGTGGGAGAACATCAACACAGAGTTGAAGCGATCTACAAAAACGCATCCACAAACATATGGGCAGATAGGATTAGTCAACAGGACTTTGGTGCAACTTCTGAGGGGACACAACCTGAAGCATCCGAAGACCTGGGATGAATATGTGGTATATATAAAAGATTCTTATAACAAAGAAACTGTCCACACTTCTATAGGAAAGTCCCCATTTGTGACTTGTTTTGGATATTTTCCACCTTCACCTTTGGATATTGTATATGGGCAGCAAGGGGGAGTGAGGGAAGATCTTACATGAGATGCTTTGAGGGATGAAAAATTTATATAGAAGATCCGGCATTTCCATATATAGGTACAGGAAACATTGTAGAAGTCACAGGAGAAGTATAAGGCTATGCATGGTCAACACGGAACTGAGAAATCATTTAAGGCGGGAGACAAAGTATGGATACAACTTAACAAGGAGAGGCTGCAGGCGCTTGGTAAGAAAATCAAGGATCTGATGTATGGTCCCTTTGGCATACTGGAGAAAGGTGGGTGATAATGCCTATTCACTCATTTTACCACCATACATGCACATTTACTCAGTTGTGAATGTAGAAAATTTGGAACCCTATAAGTCTTTCATGCTAGATCAGGAAGAGGAATAGGTTCTACCTTCTATGGAGGATTTGGCACAAGATACATAGGAAGAGTTGACAAAGCATACAATTTTACATAAGAGGTCTATAACTATAAGATAGGGGTAACATGACCTTTGGAATA
Organism: Pinus taeda; assembly: GCA_000404065.3. Lineage (NCBI taxonomy): Eukaryota > Viridiplantae > Streptophyta > Pinopsida > Pinales > Pinaceae > Pinus > Pinus taeda. The sequence goes on along the minus strand of APFE030001831.1, from coordinate 32,594 downwards.
TTAGGTTGAAGGGACAAATTCCAAGTAAAGCTAAATGGTACATCATAGAGAAGGTGGAGGAAAAATTTCCTCACCTCATTTAGTAAAATATTTTTGGGACCATAAGCCTTCCAAAATGGGGAGGTGTGATCCGAATTGCACCATTATATTTTTTTTCATCAATATTGATGCATTTGGTGTGGAAAAAGTGGAGGAATCAACTCACTAGACCATTTTTACGATGAGACCCATTTTGGTGAAACGTGGTTTGAAACCTTTCAAGAGCGTTTTGAGGCATGAAACCACATTTTGAGGGTAAAAATTAGGAATTTTAGCTTAACACCTCTTCATGATATTCTATACATGTAGACCTTTCCAACGACACAAGAAGCGCGTCAATCAAAGTCCATATGAAAAAGTTATGCCACTTAGAATTTGGCCTTCATGTGTTCACACATATAGTTTAGGAGGATGAAGCTTCAACCCCTATTATTCATGGAAAAGGGGTTAGCCACGATTTTATGATGTAAAGGACTCTAAAAGAGTTTATTTTTTTAACTCTAGTTGAGATTTGATGTAGTCAAACTTAACCACTAGTAGGCTATCAGGCTGTGTTATAACCAGGCCACTAGGAGGAAGAGGCATTCCATTCTTTCGATAGCATTTTGTTCCATATATGAGAAAATATAGCCAACAGAGATAGGAGGTAGAGAACACAAAGAGTATTTATACACTGTAGTAACCAACAAGCCACATACATTACTTCTTTACATTGGAAACCATATTTCAACAGAGAGAAAGAGAGTGAAGTGACCTCACCTTCCAGCTGGTTTTTCTCCCGAAAGGGTTCCCAGAGAGCATATCTTGTGTCTTATGTGTGTGTGAGATTATTTTTTTGTTCTCTACTTTTCTTCATAATTCCATTTGCATGCATGCACTAATTACAATTAAATCTAAAGATCTTAAAGTTTAATAAACTATAACAATGTATAATTTTCAAAGTTTTAATATAATATTATTAGATATGTTGTGATGAACTGTCCAGTTGAATATCCATGGCATTTTATGGATCAATAGAGAATGTCCTAGATTGTGTAGAACTAGAGTCTTGAATGTTCTAGAGTATGATAAACTCATGAGTCACTTGTAGCTAAGTAGATGAGTTAGTTACAATTAAGTTTTACAGTTTGCAGATTTCTGTGGTGTGGTTTTTGAGACAATGAATTCAGATATTCCACAGTTTTCATTTTTAATTTGTCGATGTTTCAAGTCTAGACCAAGACTCATCATCAATACTGATTTACAAAGAAGAGGAGTTGATGTAATAAATATGATTAGGTGAGGTTGTCAAGTTGGGGAGCCGACCAGTTTAATGATTTCTATTTTAAATTAATTATTAATATTTTATTGTTAATAAATTACTAATTATATAAGATACTTTATTTTAATAATTGATTTGTTATTGATTATGTTTTTCTTTTTATGCTTTTAAACTTTTTTAATCTTTTTTATTTAAATTTATTCTAATTAAATACACTTATTTATGTTTAAATTGTTTTACCTAATATTTTTAATTATTGATTAATATAAGTTTATGCTATTAGCTAGTAATCTATCTAATGTAATAAGTTTTGTTACTTTAATAAATTGTCTATTAACTTTTAATTCTTTATTATTCTGATTAAATTTTATTTGTCTATGTTTAAAGGAGAGGTGTTTAGTAGATTATTTCTTCTAATATTTTGATTATTGATTAATTTACGTTTATGTAATTTGTTAGTTTCTAGGTTTTTCTTTAAGTTTATTATGTATTTTTAGGTTTTCCTTACATTATTGTAATAAGTTTTTTCAAATTTTTTATTATATATATTTTTTATTTAATTTCACTAGTTCTTGTTAAATTTTTGTCAAATTTCTTATGATATTAGTTTATTGTTAGTGTAAAAAGAATCTTAATTGTAATTAATGTGAAGTTTAGTTTTTATTGTAAGTATGTTCCATGTTTTTTTGTGCTTAATATTAAGTTATGTTTATATTATTGATTAATATTCAAAAAATTTAATTAAATTATATTTATCTATGTTTAAAGGAATCATATGTCTTGTGTTACTAGTTTATTGTTATTGTAAATTGAAACCTAATTGTACCTAATGTGAAGTCTAGTTTTTATTTTGTAAGTATATTCATCTTTGTAATGCTTAATATTAAGTTTATATTATTGATTAATATTCTACCTTTTTTATTCAAATTAAATTTGTATTTATCTATGTTTAAAGGAATCATATGCCTTGTGTTATTAGTTTATTGTTAGTGTATTATAAATTGAATCTTAATTGTATTTACTGTGGAGTCTAGTTTATTTTATAAACATATTTTATCTTTTATAATGATTAATATTATTTGTATGGTTGGGTGAGGTGGTGGTTTGACCTAGAGTAGGGTCAATGAAAGGATAGGGGGAAGAGTGTTAAGATGCTAAAGGGAAGAGCATGAAGAGGAGGGGTTAGTGTGGTAAGGGGCTAATAGTGAGAGGTAGGGGATTAAAGGGCGGGAAAGATGAAGGATGGTAGAGTTGGTGAGAAAGGGAGGGTCATTTTAATCAATGGGGGTGAGAAGGGAGGTCCAATTTCTACTAATTTCCAAGCCTCCATCCCTATTGAGGTTATGCAGGTGTTTTATGGTTTCAAGGACTCCACAGAATTTCCGCTTAAAATGGTGTTTTTCATTGGCAATGACCTTTGTGTCTTCAAGGCATATATGGTGGTTAGTCTTGCCTGCATGCTCAGCTAAAGTTCAAGAACAAAATCTCTCATTTTGGATATCTGCACCATGATCTTTGAGCCTAATCCTGATTGACCTACCTGTTTCCCCAACGTAGTGCTCTCCACCAGAACAATTGATCATATAAACACCTTTCTATTGGAGTTTCTCTTGGTTGTCCTTGATAGATTTCATTCTTTGTTTGATAGTTATCATTCTTTTGAATGAAGTTTTGATATCATTCATTATGGTAACTTTAGCTAGCTTATCAGTGACTCCCTTAATATACAAAAGGTAGGCATTGGTAGTTGTGGGGTTATTTGATTTATCTTTTTTGTTACCGGATTTGGCTTTCTAAATGGCCTTGAAGATGTCTTTATTGTTATATCCTAAGCTAGTAAATTTTTTTCTTAAGTGGGTAATCTCCTCCTTGGTGTGGATCTCATCTGATATTCTACATGCTCTAGTGAAGAGGATTTGAAGAACACCCATTTTTTGAGTTGGGTGGTGGTGTGAATCAGCACGTAGATAATTTTCAGTATGCGCCTTCTTTCTAAACACCTTGTGTCCAATGGAACCATCCTATTTCTTATGAGTAGAATGTCAAGGAATGGGATGCAATTATTTTCCTCAACCTCCATTGTAAACTTGATGTCATCAAACATGCTATTGAGATGGTTTAAAAATCTTTTAAGTTCATCATCCCCACGAGGCCAATCAACACTAGTGTCGTCCACAAACCTGATCCAAAACATAAATTTTAATAGGTAGGTGTCAAGAGATTTATTTTCAAAATTTCCATGAAGAGATTAGCTATAATAGGTGAAATAGGTGATTCGATAGCTACTCCTGAAGTTTGCTCAAAGATTTCCCCTTGAAAGGTGAAGAAAGTTAAACGTAGACAGATTTAAGCCAACTTTGCAGTTTAGGGATCTGCCACTTCTTTTACCACTTGGATTGCTTCATATAAGGGAATCTTCATGAAGAGTTGGACCACATCAAAACTTACAATATTATCTCCTGGATCTAGCTTAGCATGTTTAACGAACTCAACATATTGGTTGGAGTCTTTGATGTAAGAGCTGGTTTTACCAACCATAGGTGCTAAGTTTGCTATGACATACTTTGCTAATTCGTATGTGGGAGATTCGATAGTATTGATTATAGGTCTCAGGGGAGCATATGTTTTATGAATTTTGGGGACCCCATAAATACGAGGTGTAATTTCATTGTCAAGGGTAAGGCGTTTTTTAACTTCTCGTCTAGATTGGTCTCTTTAATGGACTTTTTTACCAACCTTGTGATTTTAGAGATGGGGTTTTTTTCTAGTTTTTTGTAGGTAAAACTATTATATAAGTGGTCTTTCATTTTGTTTATGTAATGCCCATGATCAATTACCACCGTGGCACCACCTTTGTCGGCCTTTAGAATAACAATGTCATTGTTATTTCTTAGACTTTTTAGGGCTTTAAGTTGTTCATGGATTAGATTGCTTTTATGAGGTCTGGCTTTCCTTAGGATAATAGCACACTCTTTTCTAATGAGCTCTTTGTCCTCATCATTGAGAGTCTTGATTCCATCTTCAAGACTGGAGATAGTTTCTTCCTTAGGGATTCGTTCGGGGGCTAGGGAAAAATTGAGACCTTTGTCAAGGACCTCAGCTTCGTCCTTTTCAAACTTATAAGAGGAAATCTTTATAAACTTTTTATTGTTAATAGAGTTATTGTGAGACATGTTTTTTTGTTGTTGTGTCATTAGAACTGCTAGTTGTATTGTTTATATTATCCTCTAGATTGTTGACCATAGTATTAGTTATTATTTTATTATTATCTATTATATTATTAATTATATTATGATTATTAGTATCTAGTGTATTAGTGTTATCATTAATTAATTCATTATCTATGTTGATATTTCTAGAATTAGTTTTTATTTTATTATTATCTAGTATATTATTCATTATATTATGATCATACGCACCGAGTGAATTAGTGTTATCATTAATTAACTTATTATATAGGTCGGTGTTTCCATCTACATTGTTGTCACTTGAACCTAATTTAATTTGTGTTTCATTACCCTTTTCTGTGTACCTGTTGTCCGATTTCGGTTCATTTTGTATTTTTCTAGCTCTAGATTCAGCGTTATTATTGTCTATCTGGGAGTTTGATTCATTAGGTAGCAGAATGCTTCGGTGGGAATTGGACTCGGTGTTGGCCAGTGATTCCATCCTATCCAAAGCTTCGTTACTACATGGTTCCATTATGCTTGAATTTGCATTGTTGTTTGATTCATTTGTCAGAAGAATGCCCTCGATGCTGCGCAGTGAATCTGCACTGTTCGATGTATTTGACTGCCAGTTGTGCATACCACAGTTGGACTCAGTTTCAGTGCTATGTACTTTCCTTTGTGCATTGGAATCAACCATGCTTGACTCAGGGTTGGACTCATCTTCTGAGCTGCGCAAAGACTCCATTCTGTGTGTATGCTTGTTGTTGGATATAATCTTGCATGTATGCTTCTTTTCGTTGATCACCATTGAGTCTTGCTTACGTCCATTGTTACGTTGCTCTTTTAGTTTATGCAGTTTCTTGTTCTCTCTTGCTTGAGTCATGTTTCTCTCCGTGTTCGCCTTGAGTGCTGCAAAGGCATCAATTACCGTCTAAAGGTCCTCTCGGATAGCTGCAGCTAGTTTTAAGTGAGCTTTAAAGGCTATTGTAGCTAATCTCCAGAAAGAGATTATGATCTTGTGAATCTCCAAGAAAGTTAAGGATTTACTGAGTCGTTCAAATGCTTTATGGTTTTTCTCGTTGTGTAATCTGTGTTTAATGTAGGCAAAGGGCGGGGTTAGATTGTGATTGTGACAATGCTTGAGGAAGTATAGATCAAATTCCTTTCTTTGTTTCTTAACCCTTGTCTTTTCGAGATCATGGACCTCTCTTCATGTTTCCCCTTCGTACAAGGTCACAATTATTGTTTGCAAATTTCTATGGTGTGGTTTTTGAGATTGTGAATTTAGATATTCCACAATTTTCACTTTTAATTTGTCAATGTTTCGAGTCTAGACCAAGATTCATCATCAGGACTGATTTACAAAGAAGAGGAGTTGGTGTAATAAATATGATTAGGTGAGGTTGTCAAGTTGGGTAGTTGACCAGTTTAATGATTTCTATTTTAAATTCATTATTAATATTTTATTTTAATAAATTACTATTATATAAGTTTACTTTATTTTAATAATTGACTCATTATTGATTATATTTTTCTTTTTATGTTTTTTCAACTTTTTAAATATTTTTATTTAAATTTATTCTAATTAAATACACTTATTTATGTTTAAATTGTTTTATGTGTGGGATTAGTTTTGGGGCAGATGGGCAAAGAAACCCGAAGTTGGGGGTTGGAGTAAGGTTTGTTCATTTTGTTAAGGATGGGAGACCCCCTTTAGAAATTTATAAATATGGGAGGCTGAATTCATTTTAATGAGCATTGGATTAGATAAATTCTCTCTATTTTTTCTTGAGCCTCAGGCTCTCAGAGGGTTTTAAGACCTTCTTATCGTTTTCAATTTCGGCGATGAAAGATTCCACCCTAGTTGACATTCCTTTTCTTTTTTATATTTGGGTACAAGGGTTTATGGTTGGGCAACAAATTATAGGGTATTGTATTTTTTGTAAACAAGGAGAAATGTGGAAACAACGTAGAATCTTCAAGCAAATTTCGTTGTAGGGTCGAAACCATTGTTTGAACTAGAAGTTTCTCTTAAAAAGAAGTAGTGAAAATTTTCTTTGTCTTGAGCCAGAAAGTGCCACCTAAAGGCAACAAAATTTTCCTATGATCATCTCAGGAAACAACGAAAACCTTTCTATCTAAGGGGTCCCGGTAATGTTTTAGTACAAGCCAACAAAACCTTTTTCTATCTAATAGATGCATGAAAAAAAATTCTGAGATAACTGGGAGTGCTTAGACACCTTGCTCCAACCAAAAAGGGGTTGCGATGTGAAGAATTAACTAGAAGGAAAATTATAATGAACCATCCTGAGACTACCAAATTGGTTGGGCTTCACCTAATGAAACATAAAATTCCGTCAGCGAAGTTGGCCACCCCCTGTGACCATTACTCCAAGAATTGACCAAAGGGCACATAGTTCTGTATTCATCGACCAATGACATTTCTTTGTTCATGTCGTTTGGCATAAGACGAATGCATCATAGATACCTAAAGAATTAACATTACATTCTAGAGTCATATTTATCTTGTAAGTCCAACGAGAAAACAAGCATGTTTGTAGCTGAATTTTCAGTGAACCTAATGATACTTTACAATTTGGGCTAAGATTATAATAGAAATTAGGGAAGCCAAAGGGGACATTAAGAAGAAATTAGCGTCTCATTATTTTGTGCTCTTTGGTAGGGTTTGTGAATCACAATTTTTTTATTAGATCTCAGTGGGACATGAAGTATTGTTATACGACAATTTATAGCTAATTAAATTACATTACTATTGGAATATTTGGATATAAATTCCATGAAGGTTGTATCTATTGGGTATGTGTTGTGGTTATTGAAGGTATATCTTATATTGAATTTTGTATATCTTGGAATTCGCCAAGAAAATTTGTTGAATAAGGCATAGCAATAATGAAAACCCTAGGGTAAAATTACCATAGATTATTACATGTTAAAAATTATCATACATCAAGGCATCTTGCGGAATTTGGGATGGTTGAGCCTGAAATTTCCTTTGCAGATTTATGGCAAGGACCTATTTCGAAATATCCCCTTATTGTATGCATTTATTCTTTTCTATAATTTTCTTAGCAATGCATTTTTAATGGACTTGCATTTGATTTCTACTAGACTCGTGGAAATTGACAAATTCTAGATTTGTTGGTTTAACCATATGATTGATTATACTTTAATTTGAAGGATGACATGAATTATGTAGAAGACTGTGAATTTTTTTGTGCCAATAGTTTCTTGACAACTTCCTTGATGGTATAGAATTCATGTCACAAATGTTTGATAAGGTTGCTTTAGATTGACTTCATTTGGTGGAAAATACCTCATTTGTTCGTATTACCTACAAAGAAGCAATCAAATTTTAGAGAAAGTTATGATTTTTTTTAGCTTGGGTGTATACATAGATGCTTACAGTTTTGAGTTTCTAGGATTTCTAAGTTTTCGGGTACAAGAAATGCTTGAGAATTGTGGCATGTGGTTGAAGAAAATAGGTTACAAATAAGAACTTTGACAATGAGGTGGGGTGGGGCATTGATTTAGCATCAGAGCATGAGTCGTATGTAAGACAAAAATAACACCTTGACATTATGTTAAAATCAAAATGCCAAATATTTGTTTCTTATACCATTTTTTAAGTTGCATTTGGGCATTTGTGAAGGTGAAGAGATGGGAAATTTTGTTGATGTTTTACTTTCTAAACTGATGTAGATATTTCACAGAGGAGATATTTAAAAAGTTAGTAATTGTGTACAAATATCCATATTCTAAAAGACATGAAGATATTTTACATGTGGATCAATGATGATGGAATGAATATCGCTGCCATGGAAGTACTTATGCCTAATATATGCCTCTTTATTGTAATACATTATAATATGATATGGTTTTTCTTGTTTATTTCTGGATATAAACTGTGTATGAGTGAAATTTAATTCTCTAAGGAGCCAATTGAAGTTGGTTAATGATAATAATATTAAGCATATGGTTGTATTTTTATCCTCATTGTTTTGAAAAAATTTCTTACCTTAGTGAAAATTTTCAATATACCTTTCCAACAATGCAAGAAGCACATCAATTAGAGTTTGTATGCAAAAGTTATGCCACTCAGAAGTTCACCTTCTTCTTTTCACACCTATAGTTCGGGAGGATACTATGTCAACCCTCATTATTCATGGAATTGGGGCTAGACACTTGTTTTTGATGTAAAATACTCTATAAGAGTCTACTTTGTAACTCTAGTTAAGAGTTGATGTAGTCAAACTTAACCACTAGTAGGTTATCGGGCTATGTTATAACGGGCCACTAGGTGGAAGCGACATTCCATTCTTTCGAGAGAATTTTTCTCCATAGTTGAGAAAATATAGCCAGGAGAGATAGGAGGTAAAGCACACATAGAGGATATGGGAAATGTTACAGCCCATAGACCACAGGCATTACTTCTTTGTACATGCAACCATATTTCTAGATAGAGAAATAGAGCGAAGCGACCTCACGTTCTAGTTGGGTTTTCTCCTAAAAGGGTTTCCCAAAGAGAATATCTTCTGTCTTATGTGTGCGTGAGATTATTTTTTCATTCTCTACTTTTATGCATAATTTCCATTCACATGCATGCACTAATTACAGTTAATTCCATAGATATTAAAGTTTAATAAACTGTAATAGTGCATGATTTTCAGAGTTATAATATAATATTATTAGATCTGTTGTGACAAACTGTCTAGTGAAATATCCATGACAATTTACGGATCATTTGGTATAAGAGCGGGTTTCTTTGGGTATTTTGTGGATATTACAGGGATCTAGATCGGTGGGACCGAAAATCATAAAACCCTAATCATGGGTGATGAATTTCTAAATGAACCTCATGATCATGCAAAGGTGAGGTTTTTGTGGCTCGAACAACAAGTCACAGATATAAAATGCAATGTAAACCTCGTCATGGAAGCTCTAAGAAAGAAGCTAGGGATATTCAGAGTAGATGGGGCTTTGAACACAAAGGAAAAAATTATAATGGGGATCGGGAGATCAGGAAGACACGAAGAAGCAGCTGAAGAAAGAACCCGGAAAAGATCAACCCAGTTCGAGTGTCGTGAATCAATCCATGTTCAAAATGGAAGCAAAAGATGATATCAAGCCATACCATGATGAGATCAATGCTCTAAAGCTAAACCAATTGTTCCACCAACTAGAAGTTTATTTTAGCATCCATCAGATCGAAGAAGGGTAAAATATCTCATTTGTGCTACTAAAATTAGAGGGCCATGCATTAACCTGGTGGGAGAGCCACACAGAAACACTCACGCTGGAGGGAGAACCTCTAGTGACTAAGTGGGAGGATTTCATAACCCTAATTAAGTCACATTTTTATCCCATTTAGTACATGGAGGACCATTGGATCTGATGGCCTTACTTCATGCAAAAGTCGAGCCAAAGCGTGCAGGAGTACAACACACAATTCAGAAAGATGGATATAATGTCGGCCATCTATCCAAACAACCTAGATGTACTCCTTAAGTATTTGGGGGGTGTGCAGCACCATGTGCATGAGAAAGTGATGTTGTTCAACCCCAAACTAGTGGACAAGGCTTGTGTACAGGCACAATACTTGGAGAAGATAGACCTGAAAAGAGAGCAATCAAGTGGATGAAAGCAAAAGGAGTAATAGGAAGCGTATAAGGAGGAACAATAAGAAAAAAAGGGTAAGTGCCAACTAGGCCAAGAAATTGATTAGTTCCATCAAGAAGTACGTTTTATTTTTTCTAAGAGAAATTCATCCTAAAGAGAAGTCAATAAGAGGCAAGGCATCCTTGCAGGGGTGTACTAAGAAACATAAACAACAATTGGAGGATTTGTTACAGACATATAACGATGTTTTACGAGAATCTAAAGGGTTACTGCCGAAGAGAGAAGAGGAAAACAAGATTTAACTATTGCCAGAATCCCCATTTTCAAATATTGGGATGTACATGCAGTGTGTTATAGAAGCAAGTGGGGTGAAGAAACATTTGCAACAACTGCTGGAATAGGGTGTCATTCGATCTAGTACATCACCATGTGCATCACCCATCATCATCATGCCAAATAAGGATGGAACTTGGCGGATGTGTATAGATTACAGGGCATTGAATAAAATCACGCTCAAGAACTGATGCCCCTTGCCCACGATAGGTGATCTGCTAGATCAGTTTCAGCAAGTAAAGTATTTCACCGAGCTCAACTTGAAGTCTAGATATCACCAGGTTCGATTCAAAGAATAAGATACATGGAAGGCCACCTTCAAAACCAGGCAAGGTTTGTATGAGTGCTTAGTCATGCCATTTGGCCTATGTAATGCACCAACTAGGTTTATGAGATTAATGGATTATTTACTGTGCCTTTTTATAGATTCATTTTTTATTGTCTATCAAGATGATATACTAGTATATATTTCTACATGAGAGGAGCATATTTCAAATTTGATGCAAGTGCTAAAACATTGAAGAAGCACTAGCTACTTGTAAATCTCGAAAAGTGATAGTTTAGGCAACAGTCTTCAGTGTATCTGGGGTATGTCATCAGTGGAGGAGAGATGAAGATAGATCCTTCCAAGATGGAGGCCATCATTAATTGGATGGTGCCTACTAATGTTTCCGAGGTCAGGAGTTTCATTGGTGCAACGTAGTACCTAAGTCAATTCATAGCCTCATCTTCAGTGGTAGCAGCACCGCTCGATGCCATAATAGCAAATGGTAAGAGTTTTCAGTCGGGAAAAGGTCAAAGAAAGGCTTTTGAGGAGCTAAAGAAGAACATTAATCAAGCACCAATTCTAGCATTACCTAACTTTCAAGGTCCCTTTGAAGTGGAGACAAATGTGAGTGGGTATGTTATGGGAGTTGTCGTGATGAAAGGAGGAAGGATTGTTTGCTACCATTCTGAATTATTTGATGGGGCAGTACTTAATCACCCTACCTATGATAAGGAGCTTTATGCCATGGTGCAAGATGTGAAGAAGTGGAAGCACTATCTAATGGGAAAGGAGACAACAATCCACATAGATTACCAGTTGTTACAGTACTTGCAGGCCCAAAGTAAGCAACTTTAGACTAGACATTACAAGTGGATGGGGTTTTTACAATAGTTTCATTTGGTGATAGTGTATAAGAAGGGAAACACAAACAAGTTAGGAGATATACTTTCAAGGTCACCCACATCAAAGATTACATATTTGGGGACTCTTAAGCAAATGGAGCCATTAACCCATAATTCATATAGAGAGGCATATTCATAAGATCAGGACTTCAAGGAGTTGTATCAGAAGTGGCAGAGTCAAAGTCATGTGCATGATGGTGAAAACATCGTTGACTACCATCGCCAAGATGGGTTAATCTATAGTATGGACAATATATTTGTTCCTAAAGGTGAGAATTTACAGCTAATTTGAGAGGCTCATACCTCCAAGGTTGTAGGGAGTTTTGGTGTAGAAAAGGCCCTGGCTAACTTGCAGAGGTATGTGTATTGGCCCAAGATGGAAGAGAAGGTAGCTATGTTAATAAGAGGATGCATGCTTTTTTGTACCAGTAAACCTAGCAACATGAAACATAGTCTATATCTTCCCTTACCTGTACCTACTTGTCCTTGGGAAATCATTTCCATCGACTTTGTGGTAGGTTTGCCGAAAACTAAGAAGGGACATGACTACCTGTTCGTGGTGGTTGACAGGTTCAACAAGATGTGTGTTTTGATGCCCTTTAAAAAGAGCATCAACGGGTAAGAAGTAACAAACATGTTCTTTGAACACGTCTGGGTGCACTTAGGATACCAAGGAGCATCATTTCAAAAAGGGATACAATATTTCTAAGTGCATTTTGGACTACATTGTGGGAGAGGATCGACACAGAGTTGAAGAGATCTACAACAAATTATCCATAGACATATGGGCAGATAGAATTAGTCAACAGGACTTTGGTGCAACTTCTGAGGGGACACAACCAGAAGCATCTGAGGACTTGGGATGAATATATGTTATATATACAAGATTCTTATAACAAAGAAACTATCCGCACTTCTATAGGAAAGTCCCCATTTGAGACTTCTTTTGGATATTTTCCACCTTCACCTTTGGATATTGTATATGGGCAGCAAGGGGGAGTGAGGGAAGATCTTACACGAGATGCTTTGAGGGATGAAAAATTTATATAGAAGATCAAGAAATTTCATCTATAGGTACAGGAAACATTGCAAAAGTCACAGGAGAAGTATAAGGCTAGGCATGATCAACACAGAATAGAGAAATCATTCAAGGTGGGAGACAAAGTATGGATGCAATTGAACAAGGAGAGGCTACAGGGGCTTGGTAAGAAAATCAAGGATCTGAGGTATGGTCCCTTTGACATACTAGAAAAGGTGGGTGATAATGCCTATTGACTCATTTTACCACCATACATGCACATTTACTCAGTTGCGAATGTAGAAACTTTGGAACCCTATAAGTCTTTCATGCTAGATCAGGAAGAGGAATAGGTTCTACCTTCTATGGAGGATTTGGCACAAGATACATAGGAAGAGTTGACAAAGCATACAATTTTACATAAGAGGTCTAGAACTATAAGATAGGGGTAGCATGACCTTTGGAAGATTACGTTGAAGGGACAAATTCCAAGTAAATCTAAATGGTACATCATAAAGAAGGTGGAGGAAAATTTTCCTCACCGCATTTAGTAAAATACTTTTGGGACCACAAGCCTTCCAAAATGGGGAGGTGTGATCAGAATTGGATCATTCTATTTTTTTCGTCAATATCGATGCATTTGTAGTGGAAAAAGTGGAGGAATTAGCTCACTAGACCATTTTTATGACGAGACCCAGTTTGGTGAAACGAGGTTTGAAACCTTTCAGGAGCATTTTGAGGCATGAAACTACATTTTTGGGGGGTAAAAATTAGAAATTTTAGCATAACACCTCTTCATTCTATTCTACATACATAGAACTTTTCAACGACACAAGAAGTGCATCAATCAGAGTCCATATGAAAAAGTTATGCCACTTAGAAGTTGACCTTCATGTGTTCACACGTATAGTTCGGGAGGATGACGTGTCAGCCCCTATTATTCATGCAAAATGGGTTAGCCATGATTTTATGATGTTAAGGACTCTAGAAGAGTGTATTTTTTAACTCTAGTTAAGATTTGATGTAGTCAAACTTAACCACTATTAGGCTATCAGGCTGTGTTATAACCAGGCCACTAGGAGGAAGAGGCATTCCATTCTTTCGAGAGAATTTTCTTCCATATATGAGAAAACATATCCAAGAGATATAGGAGGTAGATTGGCACTTCAAATTATTTTATATTGTTGTACAATTTTGCAAAGTTATTTAAATATTTGATTCTATTTTTTTTTTTGTATCTCAAATATGCCAGATTTGTCAAGTTCGTTGATGAAAACATATTTTATTATGTAATTTTGCATGGAAAGTTCCTTTCTAATTTTATTTTTTTTGAGTTGTATATGTGGGGGAAATTCAATTTGTATTATTCTTGACCTTTATCTAGCTTGAATGTCTTGAAACTCTTTTGAGCCCTTTTCATTGCAGGTTCACATTTTAATTTAGAAAATGCTATGATTCATGTAGGTTTATGGAGTATGTGATGGTACATTGCTTTTTATCTAGAATTGTACTGAAATGCTGCAGTACATATATGGAAATATAATATATATCCCTATGATAAGTAGGTGCATAAATATTAACACCTACTGAAATGTTATAGGACATCTATGGTAATATAATATATATCCTTGTTACAAATAACCTTAACAGATACACTAAGACACATTGTATTGCCAATACCCATTGTGATACCTTGATTGTATGTCAATATGATCTTAAATGCAAGAAGCCATCTTCATGGGCCCAAAATTACAACATTTTGAGATTGTAAAACATTTTATGAATCAATAGTGTTTTGGTGCAAAACATATCGGTGTATTGCAAAGGGGACATGGCATATTTTTGAGTTGTTCCTTAAATAGCTAATATAAATTAACTAGATGGTAAGTTAGGTTAAAGAATACTAATAAAAAAATTACACTCAAGAATTACAAAATTGCATAAATCTTCACATGAGTTGCACAAGAATTTAGGGGGCAACACACCTTTCCCACTAATTGCAATTATAGGTCCAATACTCAGTTCTCATACCTAATTCTTTTAGAGCTTAAATGTTTAAAAAAATACTAAATAGCATAATATAACAAATCTTTGTTTTATTTCCTGTTCTATTTTCCTTCTAAATAATTTCTTATTATTCTTTGGAGCCATGTTTCTTTTGTCTTTGAAATGTCAGAATCTATGGCCTGACTATACTAGTAGATAATGTTGTACCATCTTTGTGGACTAACATGTAATTTCAACATATCCTTGTTGTTTCTACAAAACTATTCAGCCATAACCACTCTTTTATTACCTGACAACCCAACTTTGTGGAGTCAACTTCTGCTTGCTACAGTAATTTGACCAATAAATATGGCGTTTTTCTTTTATTCAAAATTTTTAACCTATTAGGCTTCTATGGAAAGAATTTCAGCCATGTGCTTATGGAAAACAACCTTGAGTGTATGAGCATTTATTTCTTGAAAGGGCGGCTTTGTGTAGAAATTTCACTATATGTTAAACTGATTGTGCAATGTACTAAAGCAAAATATTTAATCTACTTCTACAATCAAACTTGCAGAAACTTAATGATTTTGAGCAAGATCAAATAGAACACATATAATAGAGAAGAAGATCTAATCACACATGAAACACAGAAGAATACTCTGGGGAAAGCCTCACTATCTATATTATCATACAAGTGGAAATATCTCAGGATTACACAAAGCTTTAGCTCACAAGCTATCCATCTCACAGTACAATCCATCACTCCTACTCATAGACATAATAGACAACACATATGCCTTCCTTTAGTCCTCCAAGCCTCCTATTTCCTTGCACAATTTCTCCTGGTTCCTCCAACTGCAACCTATGTGATTCTCACCTCACACACAACACTGACCTTTGAACTAACTGCGCAATCCTGAAGGAGATGATTCCTTCTACATGGATGAGTTTCCTATATAGGAAAATTCCTCCAAATGATAGTACATCATCCCATCCTTTGATCTCAACTATGTCTCTATCTGAACTGACATGCATGAGTTATTTATGAGAGAATATTCAATTATCTGAAGTACACTAGTTGCATGCATGCATTGATTAATTGAACTCACAATCAGTTCCACAAACTATTGGAACTAATCTAACTGGACTTAACTCAGCTAACTAAGCTAATTAATTAAAACTCAATGAGCTCAAATTCGAATTTTAATTTAGGGACAAATTAAAATTGGAATGTATCCCAAAATGCTATTTATAGCAATGCTATTTTTAGAATTTCTATTTTTTCTATTTCCAACAGAGTTGGAGTATATCCTAAAATGCTATTTTTAGCATTTCTGTTTTTATAATTTCTATTTTTAGCATTTCTTGTTGCCATTTTCAACACTACCTCTCAACAAGAAAGGCATTCAACTCGGACCCGATCCTGAAACTTTGGAATGTTCTACATGCAACACTTCTCTCAAGTGTTGTTGCTCTAACAACTCCAGAAATAAAAGATATCCAACCTGAATGAGAATGATGACTCTATCATCAAAGTCTCTGACTATTATTGCCTTTGTCGGTTGAAAACTCTGCACCTCTGTGCTCTTTAGTATTTGACTGCTCTAGCCTCTGTCACTTTGATCTTTGACTGCATCAATCACACTGATTCCTCCTGCTACATCCATGCCACTGCTGGTCCCGTCTCCTACCACTGCATCCGCACTACACCTCCCCTCATCATGTTGCATCATGATGCCCACTGTTGCACTGCAACTCAGTTACTGAGAAGTAAGTAACTGATCTCCCAACTGACTTCATTGTTGGGCTAGAAACACCCTCTGATGCTGAAGCTCCCTCTACCGCTCCATCCACATCTGTCTCTACCCACTTAGCTAGTCCTACTACTCCTCATCGAGGCTCCCATAGCAATGTCTAATTAAATAGGTTGGGTACCTCAAGGATCCTACCCCTATTTCAACCTTCTTGGGACAATTACTTCACATCACCCCACCTCCCACCTAGAGGTATGGATGCAAGTGATCCCTTTGCCCACTTGGCTTGAAATTTCTCCCTACTAGAGGTCTCTGCATGAGTGGATGCCTCCACTCGGTCTCCTCTCTGCTTCTCCAGTTGTGGCTACTCCACAACCTCCTGAAGCTGTTTCACCAATTGTGGCTCCTCCACAATTGTCTAAGAATTCTTCTAGCGCTTCATGTTGAGAGGTAATGTACTCTCCCTCTCAACCACGAAGTCTCCAACATTTTCCTTGCTCCTCAAGGCTTTGCATCCTTCTTGAACCTCAAGAGCATATTGGTTGTTGACTCGCGAACCGATCTGCCTCACCTGTCTCGTGGTGATGTGTCTAAGGAAAACCTTTCCCTTACTGAAGACTACATCATAGCCTTTGTCCTCCAGCATCGCGATCGATACTAAGTTCTTCTTTAGTCTTGGCATATAATTCACATCTGTCAAGGTAATGTGAGATCCATGCTCCCTTTGAAAAGAAACTGTGCCTACTCCTGAAACACTATACTTTTCATCATTACCCATCTCTATGAGTATCTTGAGTTCTTTCTCCTCCAAGGTACTAAACAAACTCTTATCGTCAGTCATGTGGAATGAGGCTCCAATGTCAAGAAACCAACCATAACCCATCATTGATGAAACCATGCATGCGATGAGGGTAAAATCCAATTCGAATTGAGAGGCCAATGCCTCACCTTCAGTTCCTTCTGAGGATCCCTTCTTGGATTTCTTCAATGGACAATTAGTTGCATAGTGTCCCACCTCATGACAATTAAAGCATCACACTTTATATTTTCCAATCTACTTCCCACCATGGGAAGAAATCGATTTGGAATGGGAAGCCTTCCCTTTCCCTTTCCTCACCTTACTCACTAAGGTTATATTTTCTTCATCATCATGCTTTGATGAAGAACCATCTTTGATACTTCTCCTGATCTCCTCCTGCATCAGATCCGACCACAATCGTTCCCAACTTGGCAATTTCTCTCTTCCATTTACGGAGTCTTGGTAGTTATGCTAGCTCTTAGGAAGACTGAGGAGAGCAAGACTCACCATGTCATCATTGGCTATCGTGATTCCTACACTTCCTAGCTCATCCCTGTAGGTGGTGAGCTTGTTCAGATATGTAGAGATCGTGTCACCCTTTTCACACTTGATTTTTGGAATCTTGTCTTTCAATGCCAGCTTCCTCTTACGTTGTTTTTCTTATATAGATCCTTCAATGTCTTCCACATTGAAAACAATGTCTCCTTCCCATGGAGACTTGAGACAATGTGGTCTCGAACTCCCTCCAGAAGAATCCTCCTCGCTATAGCCACACATCTCTTCCATTTTGACAATTCTTAGGCATTAGCTGTTGTGGCTTGGGGACTTCTTGATCAATGAAGTCCTTCGAACCGTTGTCCTGTAATATTGCTTCCATGCGATCCTTCCACGCTATATAATTCGAGTTTCCATCCAGGGCACACTCGAGTCTCAAACCATTGAACGCCATAGGTGAACTTTTAGATGTGATAAGAATTCACTTTCTATAATAAAGAAGTTCAAACTTCAAACTTCTCGCTTCTTTGTATATTTTTCTTTGCTTTCATCACCTTTGCTCCCATACCATGTAGAAATTTCGCTATATATTAAAATGATTATGCAATGTACTAAAGCAAAATACTTAATCTGCTTCTACAATCAAACTTGAGGAAGCTTAATCGATTTTGAGCAAGATCAAACATAACACACATAACAAATAAGAAGATTCAATCACACACAAAACACAAAAGAATACTCTGGGGAAAGCCTCAGCTAAAAACCCTGCCATGTGTATTATCATACAAGTGGAAATATCTCAGGATTACACAAATATTTAGCTCACAAGCTATCCAACTCTCAATGCAATCCCTCACTTCTACTCATAGACAGAATAGACAACACATATGCCTTCCTTCAGTCCTCTAAGCCTCCTATTTTCTTGCGCATTTTCTCCTGGGTCCTCCAACTGCAACCTGTGCGATTCTCACCTCACACACAATGCTGACCTCTAAACTAACTGCGCAATCCTGAAGGAGATGATTCCTTCTGCATGGATGAGTTTCCTATATAGGAAAATTCCTCCAAATGATAGTACATTGTGCCATCCTTTGATCTCAACTGGGTCTCTGTCTGAACCGACATGCATGAGTTATTTATGAGAGAATATTCAATTTTTTGAAGTACACTAATTGCATGCATGCATGCATTGACTAACTAAACTCACAATCAGTTCCACAAACTGTTGGAACTAATCTAATTGGACTTAACTCAGTTAACTGAGTTAACTAATTACAACTCAAAGTATAACTCATCCTGATCTCCTTAATTAAGAGATAACTTCCTCAATCAAAGGGATAACTGTTGCATGTCTTCACATAGACTTCATGTTTGATTTTCTCTAATTAATTAACTCAAGATGAATTAATTAATTATTTTACAAACAACTGTTGAGCTCAAATTCAAATTTTAATTCACAATTTTAATTTAGGGACTAATTAAAATTGGAATGTATCCTGAAATGCTATTTATAGCAATGCTATTTTTAGAATTTCTATTTTTTTGCTATTTCCAACAAAGTTGGAGTATATCCTGAAATTCTATTTATAGAAATGTTATTTTTAGCATTTCTTGTTGTCATTTTCAAGACTTTGCAAAAGCATCCCTGATTGCATTTTCGCCTATTACAACAGTTTGTGGTAGATTTTAATTATAATGTGTGCATTATTATATCCGATTTTCATTTTTCTCCCTTGAATATTTTTGTGTTGTATTATGTTTTGGTGTTTTTCTGTTTGTCACAGATTTTAATTATAATGTGTACATTATTGTATACAATTTTCATTTTTCTTCCTTGAATATTTTTGTGTTGTATCATGTTTTGTTGTTTTTTTGCTTTTGTTGGATTCCTTCCATAACATGGATATTTATTATTATTAGAAATGAAGAAATGAAATTTAATATCAGAATATATTGCATCCTACATCGAAAAATTGGATAGCTTTGTTTTCTTGATTTTTTTTTTTTTTAATTTGGTATGTGATTTGCTTTTGCAAGAAGATGTATGGCTAGCTGCATTTCCAATTGGCACCGAGGTTTGTATAAATGGTTTAGCTTCTCAGTTTAAATAATTACATCTAGCAAATATAAGTTGCATGTGTGTCTATATTGCAAAAACAAATTTGACTTAATAGAAAATATTATTTGCTGCACCCACAAGATCATTGTTTCCATTCTAATTGAACCTAGAAAGGTTGCATAAAATCTAGGTGGATAAATACGGATTAGAAAATTTGACCATTAATGACTTTTGTAAATAAGTGAAATTTCACTCCTGAATATGTTTTGTTTCTGATCTTGGTGTTTTCAAAAATGGTGTTGGGATGTTTATAGATAGGCAGATGAAGTGTTGTCTTAGCTTGGTGTTCAATTAATAATGTTAAGTTTGTTAATGGACAGTGGGATCAACTGGATTTTGTTTATAAGTATAAGTGGGATTTCTTTAACTTAGAGGTATATGATTGCATTTTATTTAATTTTTTCCTATTTTTCTCTTATCACTCAAGACAAACATTCTTTTCATTTATGCAACTTAAACTCTAAGAAATATATGGAAAAATAAATTAATTTTCTAGCTCTATCTACAAAATTCCAAACCTACTGAAGGAACATTGCACTAGTTTATGTAAGATAAGTTATGTTTGTGGTGATTGTTGTCTTTATTTCATTGTGCTTCATATCTAGAAATCATTTGAAGGAGATGGAGAACTTTGTAGGAAGAAGGTCAATCTTTTTTGTTGCACATAACATAAGGAAATTCATGTCTGGTCTTTTGTGTTTTTGTTACCATTTCCCTTTGTCAACTAAGTCTCTTACAAAGTATCTTTTTATTCAATAGAAAATGGTTGAATTCAATGCCTGCATTGTTGAGGTTTGACCATGTATGGGATCTTGCAGCAACAAATATTTCTTGTTATATATGGTGAGTTTTTTCAAGTATACTTATTATGCTTAATAATCTTTATTTTAAATGACATGCAACTCAACTAGTATTTCTTGAAGGGAAAGGAAAAATTGCTACATTCCAGTGGTTGTGGCAGTAACTCATTTTTTGTCTTATCTTTTCATTTCAATCATTTATATAATCCTTTAGTTCTTGGTCATAGTTTAATGGAGATATTTTAATTTCATAACCTTTTTTCTTTTGTGTTGATTGACATCTAGTCTTTTTTCATTAAATCATGTAGACTTAAATGTGTGCCTTTTTTTAGTAATATGTGGAAATTGAATGTGTTCCAGTTGGGGAGTCGTTCAATTTTAGTTTAAGGAGTAGAAAAGAAGATAACTTCCATGTTTATCTCCTTTTTGTTATCGCAAAATGATAATGAGTTATGTTGCAAATGAAATATCTTTAATATGAATTTTGATTTATTTAATAGGAACGTATGAAAAAGTATATTTGAATGGTAGAGTCAAAAGGATTACATTCCAAAATATTGTGCTTTATATAGGACCAATGGAACCATTTCAAAGGAGAGAGTATTTCTTTGTTGTTTACTAAGAGTGCAATAGTTTATATTTTCAATGTTATCATTGTTTGTTTTTATTATAAAATCTTTTACATTTTGGGAAAATATAATATTTTTTCCTAAATTTGGAGTTAGAATTTGATTTAAAAGTAATCACGAGACGTCTCTAAACATGTTACATCCCGAGTTCTACCCTATGATAAAATTGGAATTAAGTTTGTTGAAATGGAAGGTGAGACTGTAGTACCAACGAAGGAAATGAAAATGAATTGCCTTTCATTCATTCCATTCGAGGAAAAGTAACTATAACAATGTATCTCTACTACCTTTTAATGTTTATTTCTTTTTGAAATTTCATCTACAAATTTTAGTGTTGAATATTGTCACTTGAAACTGCAAGCTTAGTTTAGTTGAGCACTTGAAAACTCAAATGTTTAGTATTGTACACATCGAAGGTGACTGTAAGAAAAATATTGAAATCATACAAACCGTTTTGTTGAAACATTTAATATTGATTCATGCATTACTATAACATCGGGACTAGTTGGGTTTCGCAGTGCACCATCTCTCGCACTTTTGTAGAGTTGTGAGATCCCTAATCATGGGGGCTTTGACATATCCTACATTATCATATCCTTTTGTTTTGACTGCAATCTATAGGTCTAGGATATATACCAAGTACTCTTTTTTAACCCATTTTGACTTCTCTTTTTCAACATTATCTTAGGAGTTGGGTTAACACTTCCACATTGTATTTACACTAGATGCAATTGCACTAGCATTGACTTCTTTGAAGAAGATGAGTTATAGATCTAAGTTGATATAAACATTCTCATCTAAATATATGGATTACAAATGATATGAACTATATTATGTCACAAGTTATTATTCCTAAAGGAAACTAACTCTATATTTTGTGGATAAAACATTTAAAGAAAGGCAATAGTCAAGAATTTTTTTGTCACATGGGTAGAAGTTTGTGGGTGAGTAGATCCCTTAATACTTTATCAAGTAGTAAGTGTTGAGATTGCAACAAGATGATGGAGCTTAGTGAAAAGAGTTGCCTTCACTAAGTGGGCCCGCAGGAAAATTATGGTGCAAAGTCTATTTTTAGACATATGGATCATGTCTATGAGTTGCAAGATGCTGGTTATGGATGACTGGTCAAGTTGGAAAAAATAGTTGGACTTCTATTTTTAGGCAACAGCGGTGACACTGTCAAGTGTAATTATAGAGTAGTCAAATATTATTAGCTTATAATAATATTTAGACTATAAACTTTATCTTATTCTCTTGGAGCACTTCAGTTTGAGATACAGATGTGGCACATGCAGCTGTCAGAAGGAAATATTTTATCTTTGTGGGTCAGTTGAGTTGTTGCATGCATGACTTCAGTTAGAACTCAATCAGTTGAGTTTGGTGGAGTTGATTGTGGAGTTGATGGAGTTGTGTTCAGTTTGATTTGGTTAAACTAGTTGTAATTAGTCTAACTGCAAATAGACTAATGATGAGTTGTTAAACTAATTATTAACTCATAATGCAACTAAGGAATATATCAATTAACTCAGTTGCAGGTCAGTGCATGTTCAGTTCAGCAGTGACAGGTGTTATAGGATCAGATTGCTATCAGTTGTGACTATAGTTGTGCATGAGGATTTGCACAAGCAATGGGATTGAGTTATGCCAATGAGAATTGGCCAATACCAAGTGATTATAGCCTATGCTCACATGATACCTAGTGTGAGTGATTCTTTTGAGGTAAATACGAGTTTGGTTCAACCATTCTCATCCATTCTTGAGCAGGTATTGAGAAGTGGAGGCAGGCAAGCAGTGGAATAGATTTGGAGATCAGATCTGAGTTGTATTGTGTTGTAATAGGTGGAGATAGTGCTGGATACTTGTGAGAAGTATTGACTATTGTAATGTTACATGTTCTCAATCATTAATATACAGATAGTGTGGGGTTTTTAGCTGTAAGATTTCCCCGGGTTACATACTGTGTTAATGTGTGCATGCTCTTGATGTTTTATTGTTATTGATGCTGCTATATTGATGATCAACGTAGAGGAGCTTATGTATTGTGTATGTATTCCGAAATAGTACATGATCAGGATAATCTCCATTGAATATGTGTTTATTATTCAAAATTTCTACAGTAAGACATGTGTTATCCTTTTTGTAATTTTTATCACAACATTCAAGTTTCTTAAATACAACTTGTCATTTGTGCTTCTTCCCCCCCTTTGTTATGTTATTCTCAGTAATCTCTTAAGTTCTTTTTTATTTTAATCATTTTTGTTGTTCTTTGCACTTTTTTGCATGGTAAAAGTTTTAGTGTTCCTTAGTTGGCACATGCTAGATATTCTAATTTTATTTGGTCATAGTCTATCTCATACAATGGAATGATTCAATTAAATATGAAAGCTCATATCCTAGTCCATGCATGATCTAATTAATTACATCTTTTCCTTTCAAGTTTATTGATATTCCTTTTTCATGTTACAACATATTTATTCCTATTGTACACTAATGTATTTTTTTAATTCATTATCTGCAAAGATTCTTTCAAACAGTCGAACCCGGAATGGATTAAGTATGAGTATTTCCTACCTCATAAGAATCATATATCTATGATATAATAGATCTCATTTTCTCATGTGGAACTTTTAAGAGTTGAACTAATCTCAACAAAAATGCCCCATCTGATAGTCAAAATAGTATTTAAATAACGCACACTAGAATCCATTTCATTGTATGTGGATCTACATGTATCTCAGCAATAGTTTATTTTTTAATAATTCATCTCTTTTGGTGAATTTAATTCTACTGGTGCCTTGCATGGCTAAAAGACACACGATCATGCCTAGTGAATTCATGAGATAGTTATTCCAAAGCACTCACACATTTAAGAAGCTTCATTATAGAATGAAAGGGATTTTCATGGGTGCAATAACAAACTTTACTAACAATCTGAAAGGGATTTCCCATGTTCTATCAAGAAAGTTTGCAAATTGAATCAACTAAAGTTGTAGCCAATTAAGGGAAGAGGGTTTGGAGAAACAAGTTTTTTTTTTTTTTTTGAAAAACAAAATAAGCTCTCTTTTTTTGAGGTTGTCATCTAGAGTTTCTTTAGTAGTTGACAGTTTTAGCAACTATATTTATTATCGAGAACTTTGTGTTGCATATTTTTCTTCAACTAGGTATTAATGTTTTTTAATCACTTTATTTGTGTGGGTTTATTCAAAATGTGGAAGGAGGGCCTTTCCAGCCATGATGGTGGGATCAACATGGACATTCATAGATTGTGATGACAATTAGAGTGACAAATGCAGAAATAAAAAGAGAAAATAACTAGTCTAGTAATACCTTTAAACTCAATATCCCATCTGAGGCACACACATAGAGACTGATGGTCAAGTCTTTAGATTTTGTTAGTTCACTTGTAATGCCTCGGAAATAAAATGATAACTTTTTGAAGTGAAAAACAATATTTCATGTGTAAATTATAGTCCAACCAATATTAAGTTGGAAACTCATATTGTAATACTTGACATTTCATATAATATAATTGATGTGGTTGAAATTATCTATAGTGGTACTTGATATTATTTAATATTGTAATTAACATATGTAACTTTCTCCTCTGATATTAGATGAATATGCACATTGTATGACATTTTTTTAATTTAGTCACAAAATTTTACTAATTAATTTATGTTGATTAATAATGAACACATAAAACCAATTCAAAAGTACTAAATTAGTTGTTTATATTGATTAATGTTGGACACAAATAAAACTAATGTACAACTAAATTAGTTGTTTATAATGATTATTAATAAAAGTAAATAAAATGAATATAAAATACTAAATCAGTCGTTTATATATTGAATGTGAAACTACCCAAAAAATATAAATGAATATTGTAAATGCTAAATCTATGATTAAAAATGATGACTAAATTTTGCATATATACCACTACTAGTAGTTAATTTACTGTATCTTATAACACAACTGAAATTTAGTCATATTTCTTTGGTCATTAATTGGTTTCAAACGATGACTAAAAGATGAATATATATGACTATTAGTAGCTAATTTATAGTATCATATAACATGACCAGCATTTTGGTCATGTTTCTTTGTTCATTAATCGATTTTCTCAAGTGATCATGTAGTATTATATTTTGTTGTGTATTTGGTCATTAATTGTGGCAATTATTGACTAAATCAATGACTAAATTAATGATCAAACTTATGACTAAATATACTTCTAGACGATAAAATTGAGACAACCAATTAATGACTAAGATAAATATGACTAAAATTTGATCATGTTATAAGATATTATAGATTAGTCACTATTGGTCTCCGACTGAAAGATAGTCGTTTATATGCAGATTTTAGTTATATTTTTGGTAACTAATTAACCATTTGGTGCTAGTGAAAGGTTCAAGAAATGGATGTTACTCCTCTTCCATATTTAACATAATGAAAATTATTCTTGGTTCAAAATAGGATGAAGCAATATGTACATCAATATTTCTTAGAATGTTGTTTGAGTAAGGGAAATTGAGTTTTTATTCATTTTCAACCCTATATGTTGATGTATCTAAAGGAAAAGAATCCCCATAACCTAGTTTCCAAGTGATATGGTCCACATCAAATCCTTTAGTGCATTGGATAAGTTTCCTATAGATTGGTTATCCTAGGGGGGTTTGAGGGGGGCAGGTAGCCCCCCTTTACGGGGTCCGGGGCAGCGCCCCAGGAAATTTTTTTTTGGACCCTATATTAGGTTGGACGAACCTACCTATGGTTTGCGATCCATGGTTTTGGACGCGATGGTTTTTCGATCCATGGTATTGGATGCTTCAGCATGTATAAATATGTATTGTAACATTGAAAGGAACATTATGAAAAATCAAGCTGGTAGTCCCGGTTTTGGGATCCAATGGGAAATCTATGTGTATATGTGTTTTAGGTGTTATGCTCTCGCATTCTTTATTTTCTTTGTTTTAGAATTCGTATGCAGGTAATTTCTCTACAGGGTTAAAACCTACATTTGGTATCAGAGCTGTTTTAGCTTCAAGGGGACACCTTTGTTGCTGAGGGGTTTCGCTCAGGCCTGTGGTAGACCCTGTTCAGTGGAAGATCTGCAAGATCTATTCTGGTGGTGAAAGAAGATGGCGAGAAGTGGAAAGATAGAGATTGAGAAGTTAAATGGTCAGAGTTTTGAGTTATGGAAACTCAAGATGGAGGATCTGTTGGTGGATAAAGATCAGTGGATCGCGGTAGATCTGGGTACTAAACCAACGGGAGTGACCGATGAGGAATGGAAGAAGTTGGATCGGAAGGCAAAGAGCACAATACGATTGTGTGTCTCAGATTCAATATTGTTGAATGTATCAGGGGAAGCTACAGCGAAGGCTTTATGGGACAAGTTAGGGACTCTGTACCAATCTAAGTCTCTGTTGAATAAACTGTTCCTGTGGAAAAAGCTGTATAACCTGAGGATGAAAGAAGGAGACTCGGTGACAGAGCATCTGAATGTGTTTAATACTGTGGTAAGTCAGTTATTATCTGTTGATATTAAAATTTCAGATGAAGATAAGTGCATCAGTTTGTTGTGTTCTCTACCAGACTCGTGGGATAGTCTGGTTATTGCAATAGGTAGCAATGCAACTGCTTTGCAGTTTGATGAAATAGTCTCAGCCTTGCTGACGGAGGAGAGGAGACGAAAAAATATGGACAACCAGAATGGTGATGCCTTGTCTGTACGAGGACGGTCCCAGAACAGAAACAAAAATAAGTCATCAAGTGGGAGATCTAAATCTAGAGGGAGATCTAAATCTCCAGGAAAACCTACAAAAGTGGTGTGCTGGAAATGCGGAAAGGAAGGGCACTTCAGAAGGGAGTGTAAATCTAAAGCTCCTGATAAAGGAAAGGGATCTGATGATGCTCCTTCTGCAGAGGCGAAAACCACCTCAGATGAAGGTGGGGATGTAGTACTTGGCTTCTTCAAGTACACATGTAGATCATGAGGCATGGTTGATTGACTCAGGAGCATCCTTTCACTTCACTCCCCATAGAGAGTGGTTCTGTGAGTATGAGAAATACGATGGTGGTGATGTCTTCTTAGGAGATGATAGGAAGGCTAGAATCATTGGTCATGGAAAATTAAAGTTGAATTTGCAAGGTGGAAGGGTTAGAAGCTTTCGAGGTGTTCTGCATATTCCTGCGTTGGCCATAAATCTGATTTCTGTAAGCAAGTTGGATGATGCAGGTGTAAAGACAATGTTTGAGAAGGATACCTATAAGATGGTTCGAGGAGCACCGGTATTGATGCGGGGAGTTTGGATTGGAACTCTGTACAAGCTGCAAGGTAGCACTGTTGTTGACGGGTGCAATAGTTCTATGGTTCCTAAAAATGGAGCAGAAAATCTAGTGGTCTCTGGAGAGAAGACCATGTTGTGGCATCAAAGGGTTGGACATATTGGAGAGAAGGGCCTTCGAATACTTCATGGTAAAGGTATGGTAGAAGGTATGAGTAATAGCTCTCTGGATTTTGATTCTTGTGAAAATTGTGTATATGGGAAGCAGAATCGAGTGAGTTTCCC
This sequence comes from Pinus taeda, assembly GCA_000404065.3. Classification (NCBI taxonomy): domain Eukaryota; kingdom Viridiplantae; phylum Streptophyta; class Pinopsida; order Pinales; family Pinaceae; genus Pinus; species Pinus taeda. The sequence goes on along the minus strand of APFE030001831.1, from coordinate 4,803 downwards.
CTCTGGAGGTAAGAGGACGAAACAAATATTAGAGCTTGTGCAATGTGTTTGGACCTGTGAAAGTTCCATCACTGGGTAAGTCTGTGTACTATGTATCATTTATAGATGACTTCTCAAGGAATACATGGATATATTTCCTTAAGAAGAAATATGAAGCTTTTGACAGGTTTAAAGAATTTAAGGCTCTCGTGGAAAATCAGATAGAGAAGAAGATAAAGGTGCTGAGAACAGATAATGGTGGAGAGTTTTGCAGCAAGGAATTTGAAGAATTCTATAAGAAGTGTGGTATAGCATGACAGAAGACTACTCCATATACACCTCAGCAAAATGGAGTTGCAAAAAGAATGAATAAGACATTGATGGAAAGGGCAAGAAGTATGCTCAGTGGTGTCAGGTGTAGGACAAGAATTTTGGGCAGAGGCGGTGGATACTGCATGTTACTTGGTCAACAGGTCACCTTCATCAGCGTTGGAGGATAGGACTCCACAAGAAGTATGGACTGGTAAGAAACCCTCTCTTTTCCATCTGAGGGTATTTGGATGTGATGCATATGTACATGTCCAAAGGAGAAACGAACCAAGTTGGATAGTAAATCTGAAAAGTGCATCTTTATTGGGTATAAGGATGGTTTAAAGGGTTATAAGCTTTGGAACCCAGTAACAAGGAAGGTTGTGTGCAGTCGAGATGTGGTGTTCAGAGAGGTGAAAGATGTTATTAAACATGAATTCCAACCAAAGGAACCTGTGAAGATAGAGTTTGAACTAAAGGAGGAAGAATCAGACTCTACAGCAGAGGAGGAAACAGAAGATGAAGAGCCACAAACTCCAGGTGTGAGAAGATCAGCTCGAGAAAGAAGGCAGCAAGAAAGGTATAGTCCATCAGCTTTCTGTTCAAACTTTGCTTTATCTGTTACTAACGATGATCCCAGAACTGTGAAGGAAGCAGTAGATTCAGAGGATGAAAACTCTGGAAAAGGCCATGGTTGATGAAATGGCATCTTTGCACAAAAATGAGGCTTGGGATCTAGTGGAGTTGCTCTATGGAAGGAAACCCATTGGCAACAAATGAGTGTTCAAGAAGAAGACAAATGTAGAAGGAAAGGTGAAGAAATACAAAGCTCGGTTGGTAGCAAAAGGTTATTCCCAGATGCTAGGAATTGATTTTGGTGATATTTTTTCTCTTGTTGCCAAGGTAACTTCTATTAGGTTACTTTTATCTGTTGTTGTTGTTTTTGATTTTGAGGTAGAACAGATGGATGTGAAGACAACATTTCTTCACGGGGATTTGGAAGAGGAGATCTACATGAAGCAACGTGAAGGCTTTGCAGTGAAGGGTAAGAAAGAACTGGTATGCAAGTTAAAGAAGTCTTTGTATGGGTTAAAACAATCACCAAGGATGTGGTATTAGAAATTTGATACATTTATACGAGGACTTGGCTTCACCAGAAGGAAAGCAGATCAATGTGTGTATTTTAAATCAATTGGTGACCGTTGTTATTTATCTGGTCTTGTATGTGGATGATATGTTTCTAGTTGGAAATGACAAAGAAATTATCTAGGATTTGAAGACCCAATTGTCATCCAAATTCGACATGAAATATCTTGGTGTTGCAAACTATATTTTGGGCATGGAAATTAAAAGAGATTGGGTAGAGGAAGTATGTTGAGAAAATACTGTAGAGGTTTAATATGAAGGATAGTAAACCGGTGAAGGTTTCTATTCCTATAGGTGTGAGGTTATCTACTGAACAGTGTCCCAAGACACAAGAAGAGGAAGAGGACATGTCCCATGTTCCATATGCAAGTGTAGTTGGTAGCTTGATGTATGCAATGGTCTATACTAGACCAGACATTGCACATGCAGTGGGAGTATTGAGTAGGTTTATGCTAAAACCAGCGAAGGAACAATACATAGCAGTGAAGCGGGTTTTCAGGTATTTGCGTGGCACAAGTGATTATGGTTTGTGCTACCAAGGAAGACCAGGATTGGACAGAGTGTTGGATATTCGTGGCTTTTTTGATGCATACTGGGCTGGAGATCTGGATTAGAGAAGATCTACAAGTGGGTATGTGTTTAACCTATTTGGAGGTGCAGTCAATTGGATGAGTAAGAAACAATCTGTAGTGGCATTATCAACTACAAAGGTAGAATACATGGCAGCCACTCATGCAAGAAAGGAAGCAGTTTGGTTGCAAAGACTGTGTTCAAGTATGGGGTTAGTACAGGGAGCTATAAGGATAGACTGTGATAGCCAAAGTGCAATTTTCTTGGCAAAGAACTCCGCATATCATTCAAAGACAAAGCACATTGATGTTCAGTATCACTTTATGAGAGATATGATAGAAGACAAAAAGGTGTTGTTGGTAAAGGTGGACACTTTGAAGAATACTACAGATGCATTAACAAAATCTGTGAGCTTTGAAAAGTTCTCTTGGTGTAGAGAGACAATGGGCATTTCAGGGCTGGAAAAATGACTAAGCTCTCTTGTGACCCCTTGGGGAAAGAAAACGACAAGTGGGAGTGTTAGCACTTGAAATTTCACCTCAGGCTGAGACAGGTAAACCTCAAGGCTACATCAAACCATTTAGCCTCGTAGCTAGCCCTACGGGGCAGGAGAAGGCTCTCTCCAGTCTATCTCGTAAAATCTCCAATAGATTAGATGACCAATAAGATAACACTGATATTAGGCTAGTAAACTGATCAGAAAGATTGATTTTGGGGTTTTTGGGTTTTTGGTGGCAAATTAAGGAGAGGGCAATTTTGGGTGCGGAGATGGGACACAGTTTCTGCAGGGGGTTCCTTGGGGCGAGGTAGGAGACAATGTTGATGCCTTTAACTGAAGTGGATGGTCAGGAATGAAAGAAGGAGAGCTAAAGAGAGCAAACAATAACTTTGAATTCTCTTTAGACTGTAGAAAACATTGAAATTAAACAAACTTAAAAGCAGAGCATGGCAAGCATGAATTCTTACTTTAACACTTCATTTGTTTAATGTGCAGAAGTAAAGAAAGGAAATGAATCACATAACAAAGCTTACAAGAACATTGAGAAACACACAATCAACACATGAGTCCACAAGAATCCCAAAGAGGACTGCAAAACCCTGGTCTTCCTTAGCGAAAAATTGCAGAGATACATTGAAATAATACAATGATAGCTTCTCCCTCAAGAGTCCAACCTTCCAACCTCTGAAAATGACTAGGAAAATACATAATATAGGCAAGCTAAAACCTTTCCTTGCCTCTAGGGGTCGAGCTTACTATCCTAGGAGTTGTTTCAACCACTTCTAAACTTAGCACTACAAACTAGGCAGTCAAAACAACTTGCCTCTATAAA